>CAUYLG010046039.1:0-41676 GCA_963573385.1 Cacajao melanocephalus | reverse complement strand
CCCCTATTTCCCCCCCAACAGACCCCTGTGTGTAGTGCTCCCCTCCCTATGTCCATGTGTTCTTATTGTTCATCACTCGCCTATGAGTGAGAACATGCGGTGTTTGATTTTGTGTTCTTGTGTCAGTTTGCTGAGAATGATGGTTTCCAGGTTCTTCCATGTCCCTACGAAGGACACAAATTCATCATTTTTGATGGCTGCATAATATTCCATGGAGAACACCATTCTTAAATGGCTCAGAATTTATACATTTTAGCTCTCTAGGCATTGAATTTAGTTTACCTTGTGCATCTGTCTGCTGTAAATGCACTTTACAAACTGAAGAAAATATGAGAATTTTTATATTTTTACTTTTGATCAAGAAATTTGTTAGTTCATTCTATTAGTGTACAGAGAAACAAAAAAGACTTCATTTTGAGTTATAAACCCACATTTTTTAACCTATTATTATTAATTCACATGATTCAATATTTGCTTTGTGCTTAAAACATTTTAGATTCTTTACACGTATTATCTAATTTAATTCCCAACAATGACAAGAGGCATTTTCTATTGTTATTCTCATTTTAAAATAAGAGATCTGAGATAGGAGATTAACTTTATTTAGAAAGGTCACTAAGATATCAAGGAAATGATGTCTAGATTATTATAAATGCTCTAACTTTTTCCAGATTTGCTCCTCAAAGAAGGTGGGAAGTACTACATTAATGACAGTGTACCAACTGACTTTCTAGATTTGCCAATAATAAAGTGGGAATGAAAGTGGAGTGGGAGACGTATATTCACGAAGTATGCTTTCTTTGTTGGCTTTGGCATACTGAAAAGGGAAACATTTCTTTTGAGATAAATTTTCTAGCCATTTCTGCTAGATATCTCCTTTGTCAAGTGTTTAATTTGGATGCACTTGGTCTCAGTTTTTATAGCTGGGTGTTTGCTGCTGCCGTGGGTCATGCTTGTCAGGGGATGACCAACTACATTTAGGATGTTACTCAGCTTCAGGCAACAGCAGGCTTCTTGGAACTCATGACTGCTTCTTTTAACCTCATAGTTCTCAAACTTCTGTAGCTTAGTGGCATTTCAGAACCAACGTGAAGGTAATCTGTGCCACACCTTTAATAAGGTTTTTTTTTTTTTTAAAGCATGAAGGAAAATAATAGCTACAATTTCCTACATTCTTAAGGTTTTTGCTTTTTTCCCCTCTTCAAATTTGGGCTTCTACTATTGCTTGTCTCTTGCAGAATCAGTTTTAGAGGTTACATTTATATTTTAGAACAAAATTTATTTTTAGTTATTTAAGATATGAGGATAATCACAAATATTTTGAACTTTAAGGAATAGTAATTTTTTTCTTTAATGGTTGTTGGCCAAAGAAGAATCTGTACTTGTGTTGCTGGGCTTTTGAGATCTTTTTTGATAGTCAGGATAATATATAGGTAATGTTGAAGTAGTACAGATAGTAGATCGAGTTACGTAAGAAAGGACACACAGCTAACTGGATATTTTTAAAGGTGGATTTAAAAGAGTAGACTCATAAAAATAACCTAAAATACTAGCTCCAGAAATAAAGAGAAGAGGAAAATTAGAGTTGTCTACACTTCCTACAGAAAGGGAGAGAAAAGAGAGAAATTGTGAAGGAGCTACCATGTTGAATAATACTTTGTCTAAATGTTGTGTTTTGGCTATTTTGGTCATTGTTATATAGAAATCTAAATATAGTGAGCACCTACCCATACCCATAGACTACTCTTCCCCAAATACACTTTGCTACCTTTTGACAAAACTTGAATGTTTTTGAATTTTTTTGACTTGGATTGGTGTTCTGTGAATACGATAGCATAGAGAAATGAGCTAGAAGGCAGGATAATGAGGAACAGAAGAGTACTGATGGCGTTTTTTGTCAAATCAAAAGGACATATAGATGTTTAATGATTTGAAATTGTTGAAAATCACTGATGACATTTTTCTTCTGGATTCAAATCCTAAGCTCTTAAGTCTGAACCTGTGGTCTACTTGGCATTGTTTTTGAATATCTAGAATTTTGACCTTAGTGTGATGCTTATGTTTTGTAGCTGATAGACGCTTCTCTGATACCAACTGTGCCAAATACTAAGTTTTACTACACACATCAGCTGGTGTTATGCCTGCCCTTGGAAGTAAATGAAGGATTGTGTGCTTTAAATATTACTAAAACTGTTCTAAATCCTCTAAAAAATAGAAAAAAATTGATTCTTGTTCTTAAAAAGGATTTTAATTTAACTGCTGGTTTGGTGATGAGCATACCAAAAATGTTTAGTTTGGAGAATATAGTGTCAATTGGAATTTTTGAAACTGTACTAGTATTATGCTATTACTGAGTCACTCCTTTGAGGGTAGCTTAGAATTAAACCATCTTGGAAAGGAGACAACATTATATCCTCTTTCATTTATTTATTCAAGAAACATTAAATAGTTACTCTTATTGGGCAATGTGTTAGTTTTCATAGATACAACAACAGATATGAACTCTCTTTGACTTCATGGATATTGTTTTCGATTGGAAAAGACAGATGTATAAATAGATTATAATTACATATTTCTATGATAATGGTATACACGTGTCATACATACTAAGAAGGAAGCACAAGACAATAATCTGAGAGGTGTTTTAACCTAAAAGGACTAATTGTCATGGGGAGGAAATCTGCATGTGAGAATTGATTGAGTTGAAAAATTTTCAGTAAAGTATGAGGCAAACTGTGTTTAAAAAGCAGAAGTGTTACATGGAAGGTGAGATGATAAACTAGGAATGAGTGAAACCAGAGGATTGTTACTTCAATAATAAAATCTCTAGGGAAAACTAGGTTAAAGATGGGGATGTTGGCTTCTGGAATTTAAGAATAGAAGTTCATGTATGAGTTCACATGTATGACTCATATTCCAACTATAGATGTCCCTGACTTAAGATGGTCACATGATATTTCAACTTTATGATGGTGCAAAGTGATATGAACTGAGTAGAAACCATACTTTGAACACTCATACAACCATTCTGTTTTCTACTTTCAGTATAGTATTTAATAAATTACGTGAGATATTCAAACATTAATATAAAATAGGCTTTGTGTTAGGTGATTTTGCCTAACTGTAGGCTAATGAGCATGTTTAGGTGTGCTATGCTAAACTATGGATGTTAGGAAGGTTATGTATATCAAATGAATTTTCAACTTAAATATTTTTAACTTATGGTGAATTTATCAGGATGCAACCCCATCATAAGTCAAGGAGCATCTGTAATAGCAACTCTAGTGACATATAGTTAAAAAAAAAATAAGTACATGGTCCTAGATAAGACAGTATACCATATACTTGACAAAATATTTTTTGGAAATAACACCCTCAAGGAGATACTTTGTTTATATTATTACAGGTTTATGGCATTTAAAAATCAGTTAAGGGGAGAATAATTATCAGATTTTTACTCTTTAGCTAGTGTCATTTGTATAAATAAGATGCCCATATATGTTTAAGGAGAATAGTTCAATTAAGACTTCTTTCTGTGGTTTTAAAAATAATTTTTACAATGATAATCAACTGCAGCAAAAACAGGTTCTAAGGCAAAAATACCAAATTGTGTTAGTATAGTCAAATTTCAGGTATTTTTATTTCAAATGTTAAAAGAGTTTCGAATATCAGCTTTAAAAACTTACGTAAAAGCTCATTGTATGCTAATGTGATTTAAGTAATATATAATTAATCTACATAGGTTGTAATTAATTTACCAGTGTTTAAACAATTTAGGATGATTATATTCTTGAACTGAGGCTGTATCTTTTTTTAGGTCTTTTTTAATATCATATTTTAAATTCTTGAGATAATTGCTTGTTGGAAGTATTAATTTGGTGAAATTCTTAGACTTTAATCAAGTATAAGCTTATGTTGTATCATCTTCTTATGTGTATTGCTTATTATAATTGATTGTTACCTAAGTGACTTCACCTTGCATTAGCCAGATAAAATAAAAATCAGCAATGCAATTTTGGATTTTCATATTTCTTTGTTAAAGTACTTAAAAATTCAAACTCAAGAAGTCACAAAGGTGGTAAATACTAAAGTATCAAGAAATTAACACTTTAAAAATATCAATGTCTCATTATAAGCACATAGTTACATCCTAAATATATTTTTCATTTACAACTGTTAGAAATGAGTTAATTTTAAGGATACTACTATCAGGATAAGAATACAGAATGAATTTAACAAATTTACAAGAATATTGTCAATAAAGTTGTACGTTTGCATTCCATCCGTGGCTAAAGGAAGATTACCCACACAATAATAAGTCATCATTAATACAAAAGGATGGGAAAGATAGTTTGGGACCTTTTTAAATTAGATATGAAAAAAACAAGTTACTCTCAAATAGAATATCATTTGAAAACTTGTGGAGCTGCTGTAAACTATCATGTTACTAAAATACATTAATTTTAAAGGTCTCTCTGTACCACAAAAACAGTTTTAATATGGAGCATGTGAACAGCTTCTTGCATTCTCAATACATGCTTAACATTTCTTGTTCCTCATTAGTTAACTTTGTCTACATTATTTAGTTGTGGATTTCTATGGGTGTGAATCACTGAGTTACTACATGTACTTATCTAGTGTCCCTCGCATGTTTTATTCTTAGTTCTAGGCATAAACTTTTTCACGTCATTTTCCAGGCTTAGGCTTCTATGATAATACACTTATCCTTGACCTCCTTCCCTTTCTTCTTTTCCCCATCCTCCCTTTTATATCTGTCCTTAGGATGTTCTCATGTCCCCTAGATAGATAATTCCTCTAGCCTCCACTCTGGTTCACATCTTCTGATTTCCTTATTCATTTATTAGTTTCTCTAAAAGTTTCTGAATTTTCTTAAAGTCCTAGCATCTTGACTCCTATGTAATCATGTACCCACTATATACACACTACTGAAATGTATCTATTTCCAGTCAAACGTGGCCAGAACTTCTCTTGAAGGCAGATAGTATATCTACAAATAATTTGCCTCATGCTATTGTTTCTACGTTAGAAATTCGATGTCTATAGAAATGGTACTTGGGCACCCAAACAGAATCAATACCTTCTGTTATATCACAGATAATATTTATATATTTTTTTGCTACTTTTCCCCATGCAAACTAATTTACTGGTATGTAGTGAGGGTATGTGAAAAGAACCTTGAAATATATTTCAATTCTCAAACCTTTTACCTACCCACCTTAACAGCTAACATTTTTTAACTGTCTTTTACCCTTTGCCTAGCAATAAACTCAACAATTAAAAATATCTCTGATTTTTTCTAATAATATTTTTGCACCAATTAACCATCCCCCCCAGCCACCCTCCACTTCCCTTTCCAGTCTCTGGTAACAATTCTGCTACTCTCATCATCATGAGTTCAATTTTTAAAAAACTTTTCACACCCACAAATAGAGGAGAACATATGAAATTTGTCTTTCTGTGCCTGGGTTATTTCATTTGTATGATCTCTGGTTCCATCCATGTTGTTGCAGATGACAGGATCTCATTCTTTTTTTATGGCTGAATAGTATTCCATTGTGTAAATGTGCTATATTTTCTTTATACATCTTTTGATGGACACTTGGTTTGCTTCAAAATCTTGTCTATTGTGAATAGTGCTGCAATAAACATGGGATTGCAGATACTGCTTTGACATACTGATTTCCTTTCTTCTGAGTATATAGCTAGCAGTGGGACTGCTGGATCATATGGTAGCTCAGTTTCTAGTATTTGATAGCACAACAGTGTGATTATGGTCAATAATAATTTATCATATGTTTAAAAATAACTAAAAGAATATAATTAGATTGTAACTCAAAGACAGGATAAATGCTTTAGGTGATGGATACCTAATTGACTCAACTGTGATTTTTATGCATTTATGCCTGTTTTAAAAGATCTCATGTGCCCTGTAAATACATGCATTTAATATGTATCCCCAAAAATTACAAATTAAAAAGCATCTTGTGGGCAGAAATGTAAAAAAAAAAAATAAAGTACAGGAGTTTATTTAAAAATATTTCTTATTTGCATAAATTTAAAGGACAAGTATAAAAAACTGTATTAAGAAAATTTTCAGTTTCCTTTAATTGTTTAGCAAACTAACATCTTTAAAATGTTATTCAGAAGTTCCTGCTTCAATGTAACCTGAATATTCATTGCTCCAGACCGCCCACATGAAAGCAGAATAAATATTCGTGATGTAAAGTAACCATTTACTACTATTAAACACTGTCACAGCTTTGTTTTTGCCTATTATATGTCATTTACTTAAAAGCCTTTTAATCACACGCGTATTAATTCGGATTGGTTTTTGTAATCTGCCAGTGTAACTTCCAAATAAAAAAGAGGTTTTAAGTTAAAAACACTTTAGAAATTTTTCTTCACTTAGAAACAAATTCCACTGTGTAAGTGCCTTGAAGTCAGTTATAATTATTGCAGTCTGTGGGGATTAGTATATTGTAAGGAGATTACTGGGCTTCTTTACTTAGCAGCACAATGAGCAAGGGTGCACCCTGAGCACACAGAGCAGTAAATATTGGAGTTGTCCTATTAAAAGAGTTCTGCATAAACATGTTGTGTTCCAGCACCCTCTTAAAAAATGCCAGCCTCAAACCAATACATTTCTATTGAGTGCTACTCTGTATATGTTATTTGCTATAAGGGCTAGAGAGTAAAGAAATATAAAACATAATTTCCAGTCTCAAGAATTCAACAGTTGTTTATGAGGAAGGGCTGTGTTCCCATTGTAAGCATTTCATACAATTGTCTTATTCATAGTATTATTTTATTAACACAGGAAGAGAAATTGAGAATCAGAGAAGTCAGATAATTTCCCAGTTTCTACAGGTGGGAAGTGAAAGAGTTGGAATTCAAATTTTTCTGTCTGGGTGAAAAGGCCATGCATGCTCTTTGCTCATGTCAAGTCCACAGGATAGAAAAGACAGATCACACATGCAGTAACATTGAACACTTCCATGATGATGACTTCCATTGCGAGTATTTCTATTGTCACTCTAGAAAACCTCAGAGATGGTTAAAGTAACCTATAAATGCTTCATGGAGGAGATGAGAATTGAGTTGTATTTCGAATCAGAGTAGGATAAAGATAAACCCAAGGAAAGCTGACATAAAATAGCAAGAGTTGGTGCAAAGGCATGCAAATAGAAATAATCTATATGTATAGTTCAAATGTGGAAGAAAATAAATTTTGTCAGTTTACAGTGGAAATATTCTTTTAGTAATAGCTTGGACATAAGATTAGACAAGGCATAATTGTATAAGCTACATGGATTAATCATATGCTAGTTATTGGCATTGGTTAAGTACTCTAAATATACTAATTCATTTAATCTGAAGAACAACCATATCAGAGGTATAGTATAATTAATTCCATTTCATTAATGCGGAAATGGATTGTGCAGAGAGAGTAAACAGCTTTTCCCAAGATTTTACAACTAGTAAGTGGAGAACTGAATTCAAATTTAGGTATTCTAGCTCTGGATCCTGTACTCTTAACCACCATACTATCCATTCCTTGGGGAAAATGAGATAATATTGCATGCAGGCTTGAAAGTCATGTGTCCTAGCTACATTTGAAATAGTAATATGAAATAGTGACCTAGGATTGAAACAATACGTGTGCCTGGTAGTAGGGCTAGAGTTAGATAGTGGGTGGTGTGCAATGGAACTGGAGAGTAGGATTGTAAAATCTGCAATAATTTGTGATTGGTTGTAAATATTAAGGTGAGGTAAATGTTAACATTTGTATGGAGTTTTAGAGTCTAGTGATTGGGATAGTGCTAGTATCAATTACAGATAGGTAAGATGCTATTTGGCAGGGAATGTGACGATTTCAGTTTTTTCATGCTGAACTTGAGCCAAGTGTGATACATCAAGATGTTGATACCCAGAAGACGTATCTTAGAATACAGGACAGACAATCTACTGAAGATCATAGAAATTAAGATATCAATTTAAAAGTAATAGAGTATAGTAAATTTAATAATTATTTGAGTGTAAAATATTGCTGAAGAATTACTACTAAAAGTGAGTTTCATGGAGGGTCCACAGATTGTTTCTGGTCGGAATTAAGAGTAATTCATGTTTGTTTTATGAAAGTACTGATCACTATTTTTAAAAAAAATCTTTGTTCTTCAGGATAGATATTTCAAGAAGCATTGTTCTGAATGGTTACATTCCTTTGCTGTAACAACCAGACAGTATCAAGGTCACTGAAATGAATTGAGGCAGTTTCCAGCATTTCAGGATTAGGTCCAATTGAATTCACTTTATTCACGTTTGTCTCCTTCAACACCCTCTCCCAGAGACGTAGGAGCTTGGGTCAGTGATCTTGTCCTGAAGTCTCAGATAAGTACTAGGATAGAGCATTACTTTCCTGTAATGTGTGATTAAGATGAGCAATCCAAGAGGAAGAATTTTGTAATGAAACCAAAGTCAGTCCAGACAAACCATCTCGCTGTCATCAATCCAGAAATGCCAGGCACAAGTTTAAGGGTTAAAAAGTGGAGAATAAGAAAGAAAAAAATCATTTTCTCCTAGCTTGAGAAAACAGTTAAAGTCATCTTTATAGGTCACTTAAGAGTGGCTTTGGTCAGTTATGGCTTCTTTAGGAGCATTGACTGGACTTGTGTAATTATAGCCTGGCAGACATCACGTCTGATTAACTCAACTTTTCCATGGAGATGACTTAGTTTATATTTTTAAATTGTACCTCTACCATTGCAGTACTTCCTGAGACTTCTCTGGCTATTTGGAGGATTTATTTTCCTCTTACCCAACTCAGAAACAATCTACCTGCATGATTAAACTATTTCCATTGGTCAGAGAAACTGACAGGTTTGTTAATATCTGAAATCTCTTTAATCTTGAGTAAGGAGACAAGAAGAGGTAGGTACAGAGAATGCCTTCTAATAAGGAGTTTTTATTAGAAGGATTATGATCTCAGTTGCCTAAAAAGTCAGAAACTATAAAGTACTAGGAATATAAAGATAACAAGAAAAATCTGTATATACCAGGAGTTTACAACTAGTTTAAAGTGTAAAGCGTACAAAAAGTTTATAATAAAAAATATAAGCAATTGCCATTTATTTGATGAACTAACAGAGATTAGATTTGACCTTCCACTGGAAACAGCAAAAAATGAACAAAATGTATAAAGCTCTAATTTTTAAGGCACTGGAACACTGGAATCAGCCAACAAAGAACAAGGAATCATAAAAATTGGAGAATAAATGAAGTAAGCCTTATGATTTTCTCAAGGTTAGTGCCTTGAGAGTTTCTATGTCTCAATACACAGAAAGAAACTTGGGTGAACCCTGGTGGATTCTCTGTAATGATGAGACAGAGCTGAGAGTCTGGGAAGGCTACAGCAGCAAGAAATTGCAATACAGAGTACCGAAGAAGAAAGAGCTGCGGAGATGTGCAGAGGATCCCCTTTAGGTATTCTGCTGAATACTAAGTAGCACATGTTTGTGAGGAAACTACCTGAGGCTTGAAAAAGAAATATCGAAAATGGGTAGAAGTGACAAGTGACTCACACGGGCCTAGAAATAGTACCTGTCTCACAAGTGGCAAACCTATTAGAGAAGTTACAATTCAAAAGATTGATTGTATCAAGTGTTGAGAATGTGGAGCAACTGGAACCCTCATATATTGCTGGTGGGAATGTAAAATGGTGCAAGCCCTTTGGAATGCAACTTTTCAGATTCTTGAAAAGCCAGACATGTATCTTCTAGCTATGACCTAGCTATTCCAAACATAGATATTTACCCCAGATAAATGAAAGCATGTATTTATCCAAATACTCAGACATTCATATTCATAGTAATTTTATTTGTAAGAACCAAAAACTGAGAACAAACTGAGTGTCCATCAACAGGTGAATGGGTAGATAAACTGTGGTATGTCCACAGTGGAATATTACTAAACGGCATAAGGAAATGAGACATTGACACACACTACAACATGAGTGAATGTCAAAATAGTTATGCTGAGTGAAAGAAGCTAGACGAAGTTAGTTCATAATGTATTCACTTTGTATAAAATTCTAAAAGATGAAACTAATTTGTGATGATAGAAAGCAAATCAGTGGTTCCCTGAAAAAGGGGTGAGATGTGTTCTGGCCAGAAAAGATGGGAAGGAGAAATTAAATAAAGAACTAAGACACCTTTAGAGGTGACAGGCACGTTCATTTTCTTGATTGTGGTGGTGGTTTCACAGGTGCATATACAGATTGAGTATCCCTATTCCAACATTCCAGAATCAGAAATACTCCAAAATTCAAAACTTTTTGAGTGCCAACCTGACACAAAAAAATGGTCATTGGTGCATTTTGAACTTTGGATTTTTGGATTAGGTATGCTCAACCAGGAAGTATAATGCAAATATTAAAAAAGCTGAAATATTCCAAAATCCGAAACACCTTTCATCCCAAGTATTTTGGATAAGGGATCCTCAACCTGTATATGTAAAATCTTATCAATTACCATTTACAATTTAAAAATGTACAGTTTATTGTATGTCAGTTTTCTCTCAAGAAGCTAAAAAAAGAGTATAAGTGAGTGATACTTGTGAAGGATAGACATAAGTGCAGTAGCTACTCAAAAGAAAGAGTTTGAGTGAGAAATGGAGAATTATTAATCATGTTTAGTTAAGAAAATGTATATAAACAAAGTGGGAGATGCATTAGAGCTTACTAGTGAACACTTAGGGTTACGTGCGATGAATGGAGGTTGGTATGGTATCAATAGAGTCATCAAGGGGAAAAATTGTAGGATTTTAATGAGTTGAAAAAGCTGTGATCTCAAATAGAGTGATCTCAACAAGTCTTGGAAAGGGGTGGACAAGAGGGCAAGATAGTTGGGAACTTTTGAACGACAGGTTAAGAAGTCTTGGTGCTATCTGTAGAGTAACAATGCTTGAATTGTCAGAATAGAAGAGTGATAAGCTCTGAGTGAAGGAGCTTGATGCCAGAAGAGCAGAGAGCACCAAACAAGTCTTTAGAAGCACTCGGGTCAAGTGAATTCAGGAAAAAGAGTTATAAACATTGACAACAATTAGTTATCATAGTATCAGACAGGCCAATTGGTAGAAGAGTTTTAGACACAGGATACAGTTTTTGAAACTTCAGCAGAGAAGGCCTGGAGAAGAGGAGGAATGAAAGGACAGACCACAACTTACCAATGGGATGTTGATTTCTAAAATAAACATAGTGAATGGGTCTCTACTGGAAGAAGTATTGAACATACCCACTTATCAAGAGACATTCTAACAGAGTACACAGAGAAAAGAATCCCCTGTTGAGGTTGCTGATTTTCTATGAGGGATATTTCTGGAGAGCAAATTTGGCATGATACGGATACTTTCTTTTCCGTAAAAGAGTTGTCTTACTTTTGGATATCGAGAAAGTTTGAAGATTCCCAGAACCATTCCAAGTATTATTTTTATTTATTTATTTATTTATTTATTATTATTATTATTATTATTTTGAGACGGAGTCTCACTCTGTTGCCAGGCTGGAATGCAGTGGTGCAATCTCGGCTCACTGCAACATCTGCCTCCTGGGTTCAAGCAATTCTCCTGCCTCAGCCTCCCCAGTAGCTGGGATTACAGGCATGCACCACCACACCCAACTAATTTTTGTAGTTTTAGTAGAGACAGGGTTTCACCACGTTGGCCAGGATGGTCTCAATCTCTTGACCTCGTGATCCGCCCACCTTGGCCTCCCAAAGTGCTGGGATTACAGTTGTGAGCCACCATGCCCAGTCCCATTCCAAGTATTATTGATAGTGTGATAGGTCCAAAATTATTATGACATTTTTAGACTTCAGAATGAGGAGCATTTTGGAGACCTTAAATTCAGGAGGGACCTTTTAGGAGGCACATATTTTTCCTTTTGTGTTTTAGAGGAAACCAGGCCATTCTGAAGAGTATAGTAAATCAAATGTAGTTTAGACCTCTGTGTTATTATCTGGGTAAGTTTAGTTAGGCTTCTATAAGTGACATTCCCCTATTTCACATTAGAACAACCTGCTATTGAAATATGAGTTAGCATTACACTATGAGCAAAACATGAGCATAGGAGTTGCAAAATTGTGTTGGTCCTTAAAGCAATAAATCAGAGCTGAAGTGACAGACTTTACCAGCAGCGTATTAAAAAATACCCTCTTGTAAAATGACCATGATATTTTCAGACAAACTGTGCATCCAGGACACATGGATGATGACAAGATCATGAACATTATCTCTGAATGTGAAAGGCATAATGTGCACAACTATCAAAGAGCCGTTCATTTTAGAATAAGCTGTGTTTTCCTGTAGTTGCAGGGAAAGACAGGAAAAAATAGTTTGTAAAGGGAATGAAGATGTGGACAGCTGCTATTTTCAATCTATGTGAAAATACCAGTTGTAGTAGCAACAGCAACAAAAACTACTGATTTCCCCTTTTATTTGAAAGATTCCTTAGACACTTAAAGTGCTTTTGCCATAGGACAAATTGACTGTGCTTTCTGCTTCATCTTCAGATCTCTAATTAGGGGTGAGTTGCCCCTGCTTAAGGAGTCAGTAACCATCATTTCAGATGTGGGGAATACTGTTCATGGCATAGACTTAGAGACTGGCCTTCTGAAAACCTTGTAGGTCTTATTAAAGTAGTCACCAAGATTCATCCATTTTAAAATTTTTCATATGTTTCTCTTTGCATGAACCTCCTCAAATTATCACCCAATGCCCCAGAAAAAATCACTTTGATGTTGGAGGCTAAATTCATCATTGCATTTGTAAGCCTGGAATCAAGAGAGTTACCACTGCTTTTCTTCACAAGACTAGCTCTTTCTTAAATATTTTTTGTATATACAAAATACCTAAACCATTTAAGCATTACCTCACAGCAGGTGACAAAATACGTTCTGTTTGAAGCATGATGCACCACTCTGGTTTTTCTGGGCCTGCTTTATTTACGTGTTCAGAGTAAGCCTGGCAAACACAGGTTGAATGTCCCTAATCTGAAATCCAAAGTGCTCCAAAATCCAAAATTTTGAGTGCCCACATGATACTCAAAGGAATATTTCAGATTTCGGATGCTCAACCAGGAAGTATAATGCAAATATTCAAAAATCCAAAAATCCAAAACATTTCTGATCTCAAGCATTTTGGATAAGGGATACACAGCCTGTTGCATTCATTGCCTGAATGAAAATAGGGACCTATTAAATTTTTTGGAATGCGTTAGTTTACTTTGAAAGTAAAAATCGTTATGGTGTGATTGAGCCTAAACTGCAGCAAATTAATATAATCAAATGAATTTAGAGTATAAACAAAGTATTGCTAGGATTTTGCAGAGTTAGAATTTCATAGTTGCTTTTGGCTTTAAAATGAAGCTTGTTGAAATTATAGTAAAAATATAGTAACAGGGAAAAATTAAACAGTTTTAGTAAATGGAAACAATTTGTCTCTGATATAGTTTTTTGTTTTCCTATTTCTGTTACACCCTCTCATTTTTAGGGCAGTATTTTAGCCAGGTAATTTTATGTTGGCTTTTTTTTGAAAGATCAAATATTTGATGTTAATTTTTGTTTGAAGTTGTGAAGGCTTTGCTGGAAAACTCAAAGTTCCAAATGTGACATTTATTATATTTTTATGTGTCCTTACTAGGGAAAATTGAATATAAATAAGTGTTAGTGAGCATGCTGGTTGTTCTATAAGGAATAATCCTTTACCATTTGATAAATGAGAAAAGCAGGTGGGGAGGTGATAAACCATATCTTAACATGAATATGCTGGACTTTTGAAATGACAACAATAGTAAGGGAGCAATAATACATTCTTGAAAGATAATTATAATTCTTTCAAGGTTCATGGACTGATCATTTTGCTTCTAAGGAGAGAAGTTTGTGGTGATTAAATGATGCAAATATAAAGCATGTTCACATTTTTAAATAAAATTCTATATGATATGCTCCCCAAATGTAAAATTGTTTTCATAGATGGATAAATATTAATCGTTGGAAGTGGCTAAATAAACGTTGAATGTCCAAAGTTATTTTTTTCACCATTTATCCTAAAGGAGAAACTTACACATACATATATGCACAAAAACACATGCTCTGCATCCTCAGGGAGATTATTTCTTAGTTTATGGAGATCATCAGACTTCTGGTGATGCTGGTGTAAGAAGTGATTCTAATTAGTTTTACTTTAAATTGTAAAGAAAATAGTACTCTGCAGCACTGGAGGAACAACTAGATCAAATAAAATCAGTTTTCTTTGCTCGAAAGAAACAATTGAGTGATAGCTCTTGACATTGTGTGTTTAAGAAGGAAAATGTAGAATTAAAGTGGAAGAAAACGGATATAGCCCAGACATAAACTAAGGGTAGGATATGGAGTAAATAGGTAATATGGCAGGAACAGAAAGTTATTTAACTGCATGTCCCCATGTTCCCAATATGTGCAAGATATTTTCTGAAGTATAATGCTTTTTCTTAAAAAAAAATATTTTTTTAGAGACAGGGTTTCACTCTCTGTAGCCTATGCTGGAGTGCCGTGATATAATCATAGCTCACCTCAAACTCCTGGGATCCTCCTGCTTCAGCTTCTAGAGTAGTTAGGATGACTGGTGTGCACCACCATGCCTAGCTAATTTTGGAAATAAATTTTGTACAGAGAGGGTTTTGCTGTTTTGCCCAGACTGGTCTCAAACTTCTGATCTCAAGACAGCCTCTCAGTTTGGCCTCCAAAAGCCCTGGGATTACAGGTGTGAGCCACCACTAAAAATATTTTAACCATTTCTTTGAGTGGTTCTAGTTGTGGATGTTCAGTAACTTATTTTAACTTGTTTTTACACAATCTGATGTTTTTATTAGAAAATATTTCCTGATGCTTGACATAATTTCCCTTTACTCAATTAAACTCTGACATTTCTAGCTGGTGCAATTACAAACATACTTAAGAACCTTTCATGGTTTTGTTTCTATGCAGATTTGAAAGTTTCATTGTTTTGTGACTATGGTCTTTTTTAAAAATATAGGACATATCTAAAATGAATAAGCAACAAGTTAGGAAAGTTGAAGCACTCCTAATGTATGATAGGCAAGAAAAGAGGAAGATTAAAAAAATTTGTACGGAGAGAGTCCTGATATTTTGCCCAGGCTGGTCTCAGACTTCTGGCTTAAATTTTCTTATGGCTACAAACCCTTTTCCTATAAACATATTTGATTTTGTAAAACAGGGAAGTTGTTGGAGTTTTATGTAAGTATTGCTCATATATATATATATATATATATAATTATATTTTGCTTTTGTTATGGTTAGTGGAGAAAAGATAACTAAAGATAATATTTAGGCATTTTATTAGACTTCTAACTGCAGACTTTTTTAAGAATTGGAACAAACTTTCTGAAGTATCATAAGGCAACTCTTGAAATTAAGAGTAAAGAGATAAAATTGCTGGCCAGGTTCAGTGGCTCATGCCTATAATTCCAGAACTTTGGGATGCCAAGGCAGATGGATTTCTTGAGGTCAGGAGTTCGAGACCAGCCTGGTCCACATGGTGAAACCCTGTCTCTACTAAAAATGCAAAAATTAGCCAGGCGTGGTGGCGGGCACCTGTAGTTCCAGCTACTCAGGAAGCTGAGGCAGGAGACTCGCTTGAAACTGGGAAGCAGAGGTTGCAGTGAGCTGAGATCACACCACTGCATTCCAGCCTTGGTGACAGAACAAGACTCTGTCTCAAAAAAAAAAAAAATAAATAAAATAAAATAAAATTAAAAAATGTTTATCTCCTGTCTAAAACTCTTCCCTCTGTGAGTTCATTATTGTGGGTGAGCCACCACCTTAAAAATCCTATTTTGAATCACAAAGTTAGCATATTCTCTCAGTCATCTACCCTCTCATTATCTTAGGAACGAGCATCACTCCTGTTAAGATTTGAGAAACTGATATGGGAATACCTGTATATAGATATTCAGTAAATATTTCATGGCTTCGTCAACAAATAATACTTAAAAAGGAACATCATCGTGTAAAAGGCATGTTGTTGCTAAGACTATAGGTTGAGTACTAGACCATATGAGTTTGAATAGTTGCTGTACTGTTTACTAGCTAGATATGCTTATACAAGTTATTTAGCCTCTTTATGCTTCAATTTCTTCATATATGTAATGAGCATAACAATAATCTTTATTTCCTGTGTTGTTGTGAAGGTCAAGTGACTTGATACATTTCAAAACATTAAAAAAACTTCCTGGTACAATAAAAAAACTACAATAGAAAAATAGAAAAGCCCATTACCTGAGTCACAAAATGATCTGTATACCAAACCAGTGGCACACACAATTTGCCTGCACATGTACCCCCTGCAACTAAAATAGAAATGGGAAGAAAAAAAGAATTTCCTGGTGCAAAGGAAGCATTTGATAATAATTAGCTAGTGGTCATAGTAATTGTAATTCATATAAAATGTCAGTTTTTTTTGTCAGGGGAAAAATTTTTGCAATATCATATACAAAAGTTAATGCAAAAGTAATGAACTTTTGGTACATGCTACAATATGGATGGACTTGAAGATATTATGTGAATAGAAGTAAGCCAAACAAAAAGACATCAGTATTTCTCATCTTCCTCTTTGCTTTTACTTTTCATTTGCAACCTATCTCAAGGGAGAGCAATGGGAGGAAAGGGGTAAAAATAAAATTTAAGAAAGACACAGGAGAAAGAAGTAAAAGTAAAAGCAAAATAGTGAGACAGAGGAAGAGTTGCAGGGGTCGTTAATCTGCATTTTTCATGGTTCCAAAAAAACTCCTCAATTTTATTTTCCCTGATTGAAACTTTAAAGAACAACTTTTTGATTAAAAAATTAAATTTCCCAGCAATTGCCAGCCTGATTAAGATATGAATTAGCAGACCCTTTGATAGCATCTAGATTTACCAACAAAAGAAATATTCCGGGCTGGTAGAGCAGATACTCAGCTGGTAAGTCAGCTGACTGAGCTGCCTTTATCTGTCTTTCTCTAATTTGCCCAGTCATCTGAGGGTGAGTGACAGCCACAGCCCATAAGATAAGTTATTTGGTAAACATCTAAGGGTTGTATTTAGAAAAAATGGGGGGTGGTTTGAGTCTTAGGATTTGGGATATAATAAGAGGTCATGTGACAATAACTGGTTAGTTGTATGTAGAGGCTGTGGGCACAGTTAATTTATGCAGAGGAAAAGAAGAATGATAATTTGATGCTCAGATGTTTTTGAGAAAAAGAATTTATATTAATGTTGGCAAAAACCCTAAATATAACTTTAATTATATACTACAAATAAATTGTTTTTGACTTTATATTTTTTCTTAAATTTAGGGTGGAATTTAATTGCTTTTGTCTAATTATTATAAAATATGACTTCTTGTACTTTGGAAAGTAAGAGTTATGATTTTGAAACACTAGAATACTGTTGTCTTTGACTCAGTTTATTTGACCTAAAAATAAAAATTAGGTTATATATGATTATGGTGAATGTGATTTTCTGGGAAGCAAAATTGTTTCAATCAGAGCAATTATTGTTTTTCGTTTCTGTTAGCCCAGAAGCAGTAGGACCAGTCTTTATGCTATTCTTTACTGATTTCTCTCTGGACATTATAGTCAATTTGCTTTATTCAGAGGTGAAGGAGGCATTTCAGGATATGTTGTTATACTATCAGAGAGTTACATGTGGATAATGATAACAGCCACAGTGTCTGAAGCTAATTTTTCAGGAAAAGAATTGACTATTTATTAAAGCTTTTCTTATTTAGGCAATTGCAGGTAATTGTGTATTATTAAATAATTTTTAGTAAAAGTTCATCACAATTTTGGAAAGGAAAATTTGAGGAAACAATAGAAGCTCAGAGAAAGATTGCCTTTTGAAAAAGTAAATATATACCTAACACTTTGATGAAATGTACACCTAACTAATACCTTTACCCAGAAGGAAAATTGCATTCATATCCGACACTTGAATGGAAGAATAGTCTAAAAATGGTTTAATAAGAAGAGATTACTTTTATTTTTTTACTTATGTTTGCTTTAATAAAAATCATACTTAATTAAATTATATTAGATTTTAAATAAACTTTTTGAAATGAAGGACATCCATTTGTAATTACACACCAAAATATTTTTTATTTTCTCTTTTATCTCAGTTTTATCTCCTCAATTTTCTCAATTGGTATATAATAGTATAAAGAGAAACATAAATTATAATTTTTCTGTAATTATCATTGTGAAATAGGAAACTTCTGAAAAATTGGTAGACCTTGAGGAAATATTTAAATGATGGCATCTAAAGATTATGCTGATTTAAATATTCATTGCTTTTCATAAGCAAAATTACAGAATAGATTAAATTTGTCTTAATTTCCTTGTTAGCTTTCCTCCCATCCATATAATTCCTATCACTCTGTGACTTCCAAACACACACACACACACACACACACACACACACACCCCACAGTATCCTATTTTAACCATCTTGCAAGGATAATATCTAATCTCTTACTACCAGCAAAACCTGATAAAGGTTTAGGTACAAAGTCTAGAATGGTTTATTTGCATTTTATAAAAGGAGAAGGGTGGGGAGGTTGGCAGATGAGTTTGGAATCATAACCACTTAGTGAAGTTACCTCTGGGTAGAGGCCTTTTGATATTATTTACTTTCCCTACCAAGGGCTATCAGTGCTACTCTCCCACAGCACACACAGGCACATGCATTCACATACACTCAGGCAGGAATGCATGTGATATTGGAGCAAATAAAAAACAATGAACTTATGTTATAATAACTCTGAAAAGGTGCTCATCCAGGTGTACAACTATTCTGGCTTGAGCTTTTTCCTTGACTAGATACTTTACCCTCAAAGGCAGGTGTACAGACAACACTAGTAGTCACTGAAAATTAAATTCTCTTCCATTGTCACAGTCTGGCAGTGTCAAGGACAATTTCAGTTCACTGAAGAAAATATATTTGAATTTTCCAAAATATTTGGACAAACTTCCTTTTTAGAGTAATTATTTGTTAATTTAAGAAGCTTCGTTTAGATTTTATCAATATAAGTTTCCAGATAAAGGTGGTCAAATCAATAAATAATGCTATAAAATTGTAGCTATATGTTGCTTGTGGCCCCTCCACAAAGAGAAAGCAATATTATGAGAAACATCATAAAGCACATCAAAATGGAAATATCTCCACAGTGACTGCTGTGTGCTTGAAGTATCCAGCACTAGTCTAGAAATAGCACCTAAGGGAGGAGATTCTGTTAAATTGTGAATATATTTCTTGAAACCTGTAAGACATTTAACCATGGCTAGAAAGTGACAAGTATGTGCCTAGTTTATTGTTGCATTAGTTGTTCATCATATTAGAGAGCAGACAACACAATACTGAGGTAAAAGAAATGGGACCAGGAAGGCTTTCATTTGAAGCAAAACACAGCACTGGCCAATCCCATAGCATCTTGATCTGTCCGCAGCCCCTGCTGGGGGTTGGCAGAAAGGTTGTACCTTTCTAAGTGATAGATAGAGCAAATTTCTAAGTGATACCAAAATGATCTGTGGGGATGTCTCAAGATCTGACTGACTTCTTAAAATTTTTCTTTAGAGAGTTGTACCTAGGTGTTCATTTTAAAATATTGCTGAAGCATGGGAGGTAGAGAAACTGACAGTAGAACCTCTGACAAATGATATTTTGAAGAGACAGTACAACAGACTGAATATATAGCAGTATTTTATTGAAAGTTTTTATTAATCAAATAATAAAGAGAACATACTATGTTTTAAACATCCAACTTGAATTAACTGCTGGAAAAGTCAAAAGTTGGTGCAGTTGTTCTGAACTTAACCAGGTAAAGTTCTTGCTCAACCTGGGGACGATGTGGCACATTTGACATAGTTTCTGGCCTCCTGGGGTGAGAAGTGTAAACTCTGAAATGGGATATCACAATTTGGCAATGATCTTCTTAGTGGAGGCAATGTGAGGGCAGAGAGGGGAGAGCAGGAAATGCAACTTTCCATTCCTAAAGGAATAGTGTGCTTTACCTGCCAGCACTGAAATGACTGTGACTGCTGTAGTTCTGGATTTTCCACATAGTTGGATACAAAAGAAAGCAATAATTCCTGCCTCTGTGCCAAATCTTCCATATTCCTTAGGGTTTTGGTAAGAATTTGGATTACCTTGACCTAGGGAGTAGGAGTGAGGATCATCACCATCTGTCTCTAACTCACGTGAGGAGTTAGAATCAGTGCTACTCGCTGTTGGATCTGGCAGTCAGTGGTATTGAGTGGTATTGAGTGAAGGATGACCTGAAGGGAGCATGAGAAAGGACCTTCACACCTTCACAATATGTGCAGATTAGGGATCTACAATCGTTGGTGAGGAGAAACTGCTTTTTATTTCTCTGGACCTCGATTTCAACCTGCATTCATTCAACGGATGCTTTCTGAGGACTTCCTACATATTATTGACTGCTTTGTCTCTCTGGCGGCTTACTGTCAATCATAGAGATAAAATTTGTGATCGCTCACGGAAGGTGAAGAATGAACATGGTCTCCTCAGACCTCCCTAGTTGAGTACTTGAAAGGCAGACATGAGAAACATGATTACATAAATAATTTTTAAATGTTGATTTTCAATATTGAGCTTTGACAAAGAAGTCAAATGTACAATGTGGGTACGTGATGAACAGAGGAGTAAGTCTGCCTTGTGATTAGGAAAGCATCTCATTTGAGACCTAAAAAAAGTGCCAGTGCCGATAATAAAGTAATATGGAGGAAGTGCTGACATAAAACATATGCCACTGTTGTCTATATGCCCTTCCGTTCTAAGAGACAAGAGGGATGGTGTTGAATAATGTCCCCCATTCCTCAAGCAAAATGTTAGTCTGGTTTAGTGGATTATAACTGAATATGGTAGATAAATCTCTCTACTGAAAATATCTTCAATTAAATGATTTTTTACAATTGAATATGTAATTAAATTTAAAATATTTTTCTGTGCTTTCTACAACAATTTCAAGCAAGTGAGTCATTATTATTGATGGAAGAAATTTTGTTTTCACAAAGGATTACTACATCCCTCATTAGAGACCAGTCTAACACAGATAACATGGTACATTTTGATGCAGGTACTCAACATGTTCACCGAATTGAATTGCAGTTCATATTGTGCCACATTAGATTCCTCACAATTAAGCATTTTCATTTGAGTTACAAAATCGCCTACTTTCAGGGAATAATGTATTCAGCAGCTCTCAACTATCTTGCATCCTCTAGGAGTGGAACAGAACAATACATCTTGCATCTTGATCACCAAGAAATAATCAGATTAGGATGCTGTCTTTGGGCGGATCTACTTTAGATATGAGGCAGCCAAAAGGTTAAGGGATTTGCTCAAGGTTCTAGGCACATTACATATTTTTATCTGTCCTTTCTCTCATAAACTAAAAGTGCTTGCTGCCACCCTCAAGGGATATGTGTTAGGTTCTTACACTCCTGTGGGATAAGGTTAAATCATTTCAATAGGTCTTGCAGGAAGTCAGTGGCACAGCTGTTTATAAAACCTAAGATGTTTGACCCTGGGTGACTTTTTGAACCCTGCTCTTAGTATCAAAAGCAAATTCTGTGACTCATTTTCATCGAAATCAGTGTCTTTCTAAAGCATTAAAGAGAGAAAAGGTGTCACCAATCATAAAATATGAATTAGAAACCATGAATGAGTCAACTGCTTCTTAGTACAAAAAACAGTTAAAGTACTTATCATTTATCAGTATAATGATATCGTATAATGAAATGTTTACTTACAACTATCATTACGAAATCCCCATTTTAAATATTCTTGGAGGCCTTAATAGAAATGTAGTTTCTTAAGAGATACCTCCTTTAGCCTATGAATCTCGAATTTGTCTTTAGATTAGAATATAGGTAAAACTGTAAAGTTTACCTTTTTCCTTTTCTGTTTTTTTGTTCTTTGCTCCTCTCTTCCTCTGTGTTTTGTGTCCATAAACTGTCACTTTGCTGCCTGTGATTCCCCTGCTTTTCCCACCATGGTGTAGTATAACAGAGGCCTCTTTTGTGTTGCACCCTAATAAAGTGTGCAAGCTGAGCATCTACCCTTTCTTTTTCTTCGTCTTTTTTCCATTTCATCTTTGCTCTGATAATCATAAATTAATATTCTTTACAGTTTTAATGACTACTAATAGATTAATGCATCTGAATGACTGTTAATGGCTTAATCTGCTGCAACTCCTGGGTAAAATGTTTGCATTTTAAAAGGGCTTTTTAGAATCATAACCTTATTTAAAGACATGACTATGTGAAAATCTAAAACCTGTTGATAAATCACTTGGGAGAAATGCCATGTTAGATTTTTTTTTCACATTTTAATATCTCTGAGAACAAGAATACATTCGTAAAATTGGTGTGATTAAAAAACACTACATCATAGATTGGAAGCATTCTTTATTTCATTCTTAGTGATGCACTAAATAATCATATGTCTTAAAATCAATGACATTGTAGATTTGATAAAATACAGTGGCTATATATATATTTTTTTGCCACCATTGAAATCATACCTTGTGGTAGATGGTAACTGCCTCCCTTGTTGCATTTCACTCACACACACACAAACTCAATCCTGTACAAACTAAACACATATAAACATATCCTGGCACCATCAAACCATGACATTCTCTAATTGGCTGCTGTGGAAGCTATGATTAAAATTTTAGGGTTTTTTTTTCGGTGTGGGGAGCCGCATTGAAGAATGCTTTCTAAACTTGGCTTAAGACATTTGTAAGAAATCAGCACTGGAAATGACATTCTATTTATAACATCTACTTGCTATTTTAAAAAGTGTCATTTATAATACTTTGGTTCCTCTTATTCTGTCTCACTTTGCTTTGAGGGAGAGAATGATAAATATGAGTAAACACCACAGATGAATATAGTGTCTTGAAGGACTGGTGATATTTTTAAAGATGAAAAGACTTTGTATCTGTAATTACTGATCATGTGATACACAATTTCAAATAAAAGAGTTAATGTCGTTCTTTCTTTCTGGAAGACATTAGAAACAACTGAAGAAAAAGAAAGCTCATCAACAACAAAAAAATCAGTCAGAAAATTGGCTAAAATTCAGCTCTTTGTGCTCTTGAGACTAAAAAACCATGACTGAAAGAAAGCTCTCCAATTTCCTACCACGTATGTTCATTGCCTCCTTTTAGATTGGTTTACTTTTTTGGAGCAATTAAGTAGTAGCATTTCATAGCAAGAGAAACATTTATTTAAATAATTATTTAAATTCTGTTACTTAGATCTTCCCACTTTCCACCATTCTCCATTGCTCATCCCATATCACCAACTTAACAGTCCTGCTTGGGTTATGAGGTGTGGGCACTAATGTATATTTCTCTAGGGTATCTTTCAATTTTATTCTTATTTAAGTTCAACATTGGGATAGTGGAGTTAAAAGTTTTTAAAAAATATATAGAAATAGTCATATCTTCACTGTGTTATTATCAGTATATATTTTTCAATATTCTTTGCAAGTGAACAAGATTTTAATTTAGCTTCTATCATTGTAGTCTTATATTAAGAAATCTTCCAAGAGTTTGAAAGTAGGGTTGCATTTTACAGGGACATTACTTAGAAGATTGTCCAATAAATGCTGAAATGTGGAAACATCAAAACCTATTATTTTTATGGAATTCTTAGTATGTATACCACTTACATACTAAGTCTTACATACTAAGTTTTATATACTAAATTTACATACTACATTTTAGTGCAACTAGAAACTGCAATTCTGTGAAGTGTTAATATTAATCCATTAGCTCCTTCATCTTATCCTGGATTAGTATATTCATATTAACAATCTTCAAAGAGAAGTGACCTGAATGAATAAGAATTAGGATAGGAGACTATTCTATGGGGATAGAAAAAAATTTGATGAATCTGATAAAGCATTGGTAACTAATGGCAAGAGAAGGTTGCTAAACACAGTAAAGAGGACTTGAGGGGGGGGTGTAGATATAAAAAATTTACCCTTCTTTATGTTTTTGCCTAGGGCTAGCCCAGGGGCTTTGGAAATGGATGACTATAGACTGTGGCTCACAGCAGGGTTGCAAAAAATTAAGGTCATTTTAAAGTACACATCTGTATTTTTTGAACTCTTTGATTGCATTTTCATGTAAAACTGAAGTCCTTTAGGTGCCATGTTTTCACAGTAAGGAAGGAAGTGTGTATTTAGAAGGTATCCAAGAAAGCCTGTCAGACCAAGGATCTGTGAAATATGGTTTTGTCAAGAAAGGCACCTGTGAGTCTGTTACAAGTACAGTACAATGTGGTCTCTGTAATGAATCCCTAACCCCAGAGAGCTCTAAATATAGAACAGATAGTCAGGTCTTTGGATGGTTTAAGCACTAAACTGCCTAAAGGAAAGGATCTCCTCAGATGACCTCTCAGTGCCCCTTGCAGCTCTGTAATTCCAAGTCTGAGACAGTTGGCTTATGACGTACACTGAGCATATGGATGTGTGCAAGTATGTTTAGTGTGTATATATAGATGTGTGTGTATATATGTATGCATATATATATGTATATATACATATATATACGTCATAGCAATATTGTGTTTAATATTTGTAATGTTTCTTTTTTCTTATCCTGTTATAGCCTGTAGAATTTGTTTTTTTCTCCCTTTCTCTGTATATTTGCTTTATATACAAAAATATATACCTATTTACTTTTGTGGTTGAATAGCCAACATATCTAGCTCTTAAGGGTTTAGTCTCTTCATTAAGTTTTCTTACAGTTTTATCCCTGATATTTTCTTAATAGAAAAGCTATGTGTGTCTGTTTAATTTGAAATATTGTTGGTAGGGGGTGAAAGGCGTATTTTCAATATAGCGTGAGTTTGATTGTTTATTAGGAGAAAGAAGTGTAAAGCATATAGTTTAGAAGCCCATGATATTTACAGATAACCAATAGAGAAGGAAGATTTGGGATAGAATTAATATCTACTTGGATTTTGTTATGTTTGTGGAACAATAAAAGGTTTTATGGCATAGTCATTCTGATAGAGGCGTAAGACTGCTGAGGATTAAACATTTATGCATTGTGATTTGGCTCTAAGGCGTGATAACTACAGTTGGTTGAGAGACTGAAGTACAGAAATGCCATGTGACTTAGCAGGCACGTCTAGAATAATGAATCAAACCATCCAGCTCTGGGTCAGATGCTAACTAGAGAAAGGACTCCTCCCAGAAAATAAATATGAACACTTTCAAACATATTTGCATTCAGGATGAAAAGTAATCTGCTCTAGCGTGAGTGCTGGGGCAGGCATTGTAGAGAAAGCACAAAGCATTGTACATTGTTCTTTTAAAAATCATCAAGGTAGTTGTTTCTTGCTAGTAAAATTATCCATAATAAACTGATCATGGTCAGAATAGAGATTTCATCAGGATACATGTAATTGGTTATCCATCTTTGCTACTGTTTTACTTACACTAAAGGACAAAGCATGTTCATTTTTCAGCTCACAAATATTCCTTCTCACATTTTAATACTACAGGGGCTTTCATGGATTTGTGCAAATTTGTATGTATGTGAGCTTGATAACAAATATAAATTTACAAACTTTAAAAGACAGGCTAATCTTGGCCACTTGCTCCCAGACAATAGTGATAGGATTCCACTTAACCCAAAACCAGTTCTGGCCTGCATTTGTTGCCTTTGCCAAATTGCCATCTGGATACTTTGTCATTCCTAGTCAGCTCTCTTATGTGATTAGGAAGGAACACTTCTTTGGGCAAGATGCTAGGTGCAGCTGTTAATTGGCACCAAGGATTTCTTCCTAGTACTTGGAACAAAATGGTTATTATCATCATCAGCAATTTGAAAATAGGAAATTTGAAACTCTGCTCATATCACATAAAAATATTACCAGAAATATAAACTTTATATGTAATAGCTAACACAAATTGGAAAAGAGCTTCAAAGTTTATGCTGTGTTCTTTAAAAATCAAAACAATCTAATAACAATTTATATGATATCTAAAAATATTTAAAGAACTTTGCCTCACCTCATTACTTCTAGTTCATATTTAGACTAGCTTGATTGAGTGATTATTTCTGTTCATAATGCGTTAGGTTCTTGTAGGGTTTTTAAAAAAGTGGAGGAAAGGGCTGGGCAAACCTTCCCAATGCACGACTCCCCAGAGAAGTGATTGACAGATGGTGCTTTGAGCAGAATAATATATGAGTCTTCTTTCTCCCTGTGTTTCTGCATGGTTTGTAACTGCATGCAGTAAGAATCTGAGTATGGGTGGGGTATAAAACCTTGCATGAAGCACACGTACTAGTTTATAGGAAGAATGAGATTGATGGTCAGAAAAAGGCTTTTTTGCCCCAGATTACTAGTGCCAAACTGCCCTGGCCCTTTGTTGATCAAGATCATGTAATTTATATATAAGATGGAAGTCAAGTCCGAATTACCAAGAAATGGAAAGGCTAGGGAGAGAGACAGCAGTACACCAGCAGTATCATTGGGATATGGTAAAGAGGACAGTCGGGCATGTAGTGCGTGGAAACTGACCTTTAACTCACTTCTGCAAAGGATCCCTGCAACATCTTGAGTTCTAGATAATCAGATATCTCCTATCAGGAGAAGGAGCTGTGAGGAGACCGTGAGAGGGGCTGATAGTTATGTCTTCCAACAGTCTCCTCTTCTAAGGAGAAGTCCTTTCCTATGGAAAGTAAAAACATGAGACAAGAACAGTTCGTCACAATAATCCTTGCCTTTAAGAAATCTATGATTTCCTTGATGTGTGCAGACAAATAAAAACAAAGAAGTAATTAAAAAATACCCAACAGTCTGGTATAATGTGTTAAATCTGTGACTTTCAGAATGTGGGAGTTTTCTACTATATACTTTTGACATGCATTGAGTTAGTTTATGCAAAAGTTGCTGTCACTTTACCCTGTACTTATTAAAACCAACATATTAAAGACTTCATGCTAATCACAAAGGCATAAAAGTTACAGAATGGAGAAAATGTGTGTATTAGTCCATTTTTAAGCTGCTGATAAAGACATACCTGAGATTGGGCTATATACAAACGAAAGAGATTTAATTGGACTTACAGTTCCACATGGCTGGGGAAGCCTCACAATCATGGCAGAAGGCCAGGAGGAGCAAGTCCTGTCTTGCATGGATGGCAACAGGCAAAGAGAGTTTGTTCAGGAAAACTCTCCCTTATAATGACCATCAAATCTTGTCAGACTCACTCACTGTCATGAGAACAGCACGGGAAAGACCAGCCCCATGATTCAGTTACCTCCTACCTGGCCCTTCCCATAATACATGGGAATTCAAGATGAGATTTGGATGGGGACACAAACCATAACACTGTGAAACAAGAATGAAAGGTGTATCTCTTCAATGTATTCAGTAGACATTTACTTCACTTTTATTATGAGAAGCAATATTTCACCAGTGGTAGAGAATTTCAGCTTTTGAGTCACCAAGTCCTGGATTTGCCACCATTGCCATGTAGTAGTTGTATAACCTTGTAAAAGATATTTAGTCTCATTGAGACTATTTTCTTATATGACAAATGGGGATAATAATAGTAATTATCTATTAGGATTGTTGTGAAGAAAAATATGTAATGTACCTAGTGCATAGTTCCTGGCCCATAACCATTAATAATGAACATTTTTTGTATTGCCAGTATTGTATTGGCTGAAATACAATAGATAAAAGTAAATTTCCTCTTTGAATGGAAGGTGATTGACTAGGAATTGAAGTTAGCAAAAAAAAATTGTGTTTAGAGGATTTGTGTATGTTGTGTTTAGAGGATCAGGTGTGAATATAAGGCAGTAGGAACAATTTAATAAAGTATGCCACCAGTATTTTCTCTTGTGTCAAAAAAGTATGTAGACATGCTACATTTATAAAATAAAAACAGGAACAAAACAAGTTTTCTTTCCAGAGAACAGCTTGTGCCCCACATATAACTGAATCTTAAAATAAATTTTATTAGGATGCCTATTACCATCTCAGCATGCCCGTGACACCCCATTGATAATCTCAGGAGCAATTCCTACATATTGATAGTAGCAACGTATTATTTTCTAATGTTCATGATTAGTTTGTTTTTGAAAGAGTAAAACTGATATTCCTAAATTGCATATGTAGTAGTCATGAATACATAATTTTGAATCATTAGACTGATTCTGATAGTCATGTTTAAGAGACAGGTTCTTTTAGCCACCCTGGAGGCAGGAACCGGTTTGTCTTGTTTACACACAGACCTCAAGTGCATAACAGGTGCCTGGCACATAGTGTTTAATAAATATATAGAGTTGCTAAGAGAATGAAAAATTTGTGGTCATACTTCACATATTATAGTATCCAGAAGATCATTCCCTAGTAGAGTGGCAAGGATATTGAATTTGGAATCAAATAGCTAAGTATGAATACAAAAGAGTTAGGGTATCTTGGAGATAGTTTTCCATACATTGGGTTGTTTTTAGATTAAGTAAGGTATACAAACAACTTGAGAAACTTTAAAATTGTGATACACATTCTTAAAAGTTATTACTTCATTTGAGCACCATATTACCTAGTTCTTTGATCTTGTTTGTAGTTGTACTCCTTTGGATGCAAACTGTGAAAGCCACTTAACATATTGTTACACAATAACACTAATATTTCACCTAAACTAGGGGTCCTTAAAAAGCTTAGAACACTTTTAACTGCAGGAAGACAACTGTGTGTTCTTAACATATACCTCATTTTATAAAAAAGAAAAAACATGAGAAAAGATAGATGAAGAAAATGTCTATTGATGCTTTAATAAATTCTGCTAGTCTAATGCCTAGAACAAGGAAGCTAAAGGTAAAAATATACACTACAAATTTTGAAATTGGGCATTTTGATTTGGTGGGCATGATGGACATTTAAATATCTGTGCTGTATCAACTGTAGATTTAGTAAACATTTCTTTGTTCATTCGGCTAAACTCATGAAGTTCTTTTGACATATGTTGATGTATTAATTTGGCTTGTCCTTGTAGGTTCAGTTGATAGGCAGTCACAATAGAGTGCCTTAGAAAGATAAGAGCTGCCTGATTTCTAGTCTAGAACAGTGATTATGGTTAGAAGGTTATAGTTTGGTACCAATAGCCTAGATCAGAATTCCAGCCCACTTACTTGTTAGTAACTTAATTTTGTACAACACAGGCCTTGATTTTTTATCTGTAAAGTAGGCATACTATTTAACATAAGCCTTGATTTTTTTTATCTGTAAAGTAGGCATACTATTGTCTATACCATATAGCTGTTATGAAGATTAAATAAAATTATTGTTGAAGGTCATTTGTTACACACCATGCTCAGTAACTGGCAGCTCTTGTTTATGAACTCTGAACTTCACTACTGGTAATTATCTATAAAAATACATCAGGGCCGGGTGCGGTGGCTCACGCCTATAATCCCAGCACTTTGGGAGGCCGAGGCGAGTGGATCACGAGGTCAAGAGATCGAGACCATCCTGGTCAACATGGTGAAACCCGTCTCTACTAAAAATACAAAAATTAGCTGGGCATGGTGGTGCACGCCTGTAGTCCCAGCTACTCGGGAGGCTGAGGCAGGAGAATTGCTCGAACCCAGGAGGCGGAGGTTGCGGTGAGCCGAGATCGCGCCATTGCACCCCAGCCTGGGCACTGGTAACAAGAGCGAAACTCTGTCTGGGTAACAAGAGCCTGGGTGACAAGAGCGAAGCTCTGTCTCAAAAAAAAAAAAATAAATAAAAAAGAAAATACATCAGATAGGTATACTATATCTTATTTGCCATGCTTCAGTGATGCCAGGTTTAGACTTCATGGTGTTTTGTATTTTCTCCAGCTTTAAAACCTATGATTCTTTAATTATATTTAGAACATTTAAAGTCTAAATATTGCAAAATAATTTTGTACTGTGTGCATACAAATTTGGCCATGTAAATTTAAAACCTACCAAGTTATCAAATATCTGATCTCATTTCTATGGTATTAATTGATGCAAGTAATTTACCACCTGTCAATCCCTGTGGATATCTGGAAAGCCCAAGTTAGTAGATTGTTTAAAGAAAGCATGCTTTTTTTTTTCCAAAAATTTAAAAAAACCATGGTAGTTTTATGAACTGACTAGCTGAACCAAGAAGAAATTCAAAAAACACTTAAATAGCATAAGAGGAAGTAATTTGTGTAGTCTTAGTATAGTCCTTGTAACTCCTTTAAAGAAAATCCAAAAATAGTTTCTTTGAAGCATACTAAGTTATGTGAGTTTCAGAAATGTAGAAAATGTTCTCTTATAAAATATAAGAAAGGTTGAAATGAAGGAATTAGTTTGCTGTGTAATTGTCTGTGTAATCACCTTAAAGTAATAAATTAATGAACTATCTCAAATCAAGAGCTTATGGACATTCTTGTCCTATTTTAATAAAAGGGAAGCTTTAAAAATTAATGTATCCAAAGGAACTGAAAGCTTATATTCACATAGAAACCTCTACGTGGATAGTTATAGCAGCCTTTTTCATAATTGCTGAAAGTTGGAAGCAACCAAGATGTTCCTTAGTAGGTGAATGGATACATTAAGTCTGTCACATCCAGACAATGGAATATTATTCAGTGTTAAGAAACGAATAATCAAGCCATGAAAATATGTGACCGGTGGAGGAAACTTAAATGCATATTACTGAGCGAAAGAAGCTAATCTGGAAAGGCTACATACTGTATGACTTCAACTACATGACATTTTACAAAAAAGGGAAACCATGATCAGTGGTTTCCAGGGATTTGCATGGAGGTAGGGCTGAATGGGTGAGTACAGAGTATTTTTAGGTCAGTGAAACTACTCTGTATGATACTATAATGGTGGATACATGTCATTATACATTTGTTTAAACCCATAGGATATGCAACACCAAGAATGAACTCTAATGAAATTACAGACTTGGGGTGATAATGATGTGTAAATAGAGGCTGTGCATGTGTAGGAGCTGGAGGTACATGGGAAATCTCTATAACTTATCAATTTTTCAGTGAACCTAAAACTGCTTTAAAAATAAAATCTGTTAAAAATTAATTATCGTATCAACAAAGAGATAATTCTCTCTGCCCAGAAACTACATGTCTGGCATTTTATTCTGAGGCAGTGAGAATGTGGGCTGGCAAGAATACTTATTTCAACACAGTGGATAACAGCAAACTGTTGGAAACAATAAAAATGTCCAGCAATATGAGAACTGTTTCAGTAAGTTATATCCATATGAAAGTATTCAAAGTAATTTTCAAGAGGTCTGTTTTGTGGCAGATTCCATCAGTTGAATGTCTAATATCTTTTCTTTTCTTTTTGTATGCTAACAAAACCCAGATATTGTTCAGGGTAGCAGTGTCCACTGCTCTAGGCACAAAATCCTGACAATCCGGTTTCTACTTTCCTAGCATTTTTTGCAACTGGAAGTGGTGGTATGTTCGTTCTGGTCAATGAATTGTAAGGGAAGTCTAATGGATGCTTTTGAGAAAGGTTTTTCTCTCTTAATAAAAGGGGCAGTCCTCCACTGCAGAAAAAAATAGCTCTTTGTTAAGCAAGAGTCAGTTGGGTTTTCTGTTATTTAGAATCTGTGATGTGCTGCCCAGATCCTTTTTCGAGACTCCCAGATAGTGGGAGTACTACTGATTGACAGCCTTTATCTGTCACTTATCTCCAGGAGTTGCACTCAGTTGAAGTCAGCTGCCTTGCCCAGTGTCATATCCCCTTCCCAGGGGCCAACTTACATCAAAATACACACGAGTGTAAGGGCCCAGCCTTCTTTCTTTAATTTGGACAAACTCTGCCAGGTCATCTCAACTCCAGAGCTGGAGTCCTTCTGGATACCACAGCTTTCTGCTTAATCCTTCTTTATTCCCTTTCCCCATAGGTATTGATTTCAAGAGCATTTCCTAATAGTTTTCCTCTTCATACACACACACACACACACACCCACACAATTTTAGCTAATTGTCTTATACGTTCTATTGTTCAAGCAATAGTACATAAAGCATTGGAGTTTTCGAAATAACTAACATTTTACAGAAATGACAGTGAAATATGAGTTAATATAACTACTAGGGATAGGAAAAACACTTTTTGTTTTTCCTACTCTCCCCAACAGATGGAAACCAGATGCGTCTGTAGGTTTTTTCCATACACCAAGCAATCAATTTTCCTTTGGACACCAGCTAGGTACCCTAAAATGCAATTGTGATACTATATATCTTGAGATAGTGTCAGATCCTACAGATTAAGGCCTCAGTTCCACTAGACTGCCCGTATATCAGATGCCAGTTGCAAGCCCCAGGTTGAGATCTGTCCTTCTGACCAGTTGGTTATAAACTGGGTTTCCCATGACCCCCTCCTTGGGCTTGATTAATTTCCTAGATCAGCTCACATAATTCAGAGAAACGATATGCTTACTTTTATAAAGTATATTACAAAGGATACAGATGAATACTAAAGAAATGAATAGGGTAAGGTATGGGAGAGGGAGTACTACACTCTAGCATATGCCAGGTACCTCCACAATTTGAACAACCTGGAAACTCTCAGAAATCCAGCTATTTGGAACCCTCGTACACTCTTGGTGGGAATGTAAGTTAGTACAACCACAATGGAGAACAGTTTGGAGGTTCCTCAAAAAACTAAAAACTGGAGCTACCATATGATTTGGCAATCCCACTAGTATGTATATACCCCAAAGAAAGGATAGCAGTATATCCAAGAGATACCTGCACTCTCATGTTTGTCGCAGCACTGTTAACAATAGCCAAGACTTGGAAACAACCCAAGTGTTCATCAACAGATGAATGGATAAAGAAAATGTGGTACATACACACAGTGGAGTACTATTCTGCCATAAAAAGAATGAGATTCTGTCATTTGCAACAACATGGATGGAACTGGAGATCATTATCTTAGGTGAAATAAACCAGGCACAGAAAGACAAACATCACATGTTCTCACTTATTTGTGGAAACTAGAAATCAAAACAATTGAATACATGGAGATAGAGAGTAGAAGGATGGGTACCCAAGGCTGGGAAGGGTAGTGGGAGGTAAGGGACAGTTAATGGTTACAAAAAAAAAAAAAAAATAGAAAGAATGACTAAGACCTACTATTGACTATAGGCACAATAGGGTGCCTATGGTCAGTTACACTTTTGAAAAAAACTATAAGAGTATAAGTAGATTGTTAGTATCCCAAAGAGTAAATGCTTGAGAGGATGAATACCCCATTCTTCATAATATACTTATTTCATGTTGCATGCCTGTATCAAAACATCTCATGTACCCCATAAATACATACACCTATTATGTACCAACAAAAATTTAAAAATTAAAAAAATAGAAATGTGTCCTTTTAGGATTATTTGGAGGCTCCATTACCAGGTATGATTGATTAATCATTGAGGATCAACTCAACCTTCATTCCCTCTTTCTTCCCCTGAGGTTGTGTGGATGAGTGGAAAATGAAAATTCTTTTCTATTACTAATCACATGGCTGGTTCCTCTGGCAAACAGTCCCCCATCTTGAGGCTATCCAGGCTATGCTAATTAGTCATCTAATTAGCATAAAAAAGACACCACTCCTTGTAGATTCCAAGGGTTTTAGAAACTATTTGCCAGAAACCAGAGGCAGACACCAAAATATACCTTTCTTATATCACAGTATCACAGTATTTGGTGCTGTGCTAGGTTTTGGGCTATGTAAGAACAGGAATAGAAACAGCCTTTTTAAAGCTTCTTTTATTACGGAGAAATGCTTTTTGACCCTTGGTGTTGCAAATCAAGACTTGAACATGAAATTTTAGGTGAACTTCATCTTGGTGAATTTCAACTCTTGAAGGATTCAGCTTTTGCAGAAAAACTTGATTCACTTTTGTCTATAGTCAGCAAGAAAATGGATACTTACTGACCTTTAAATTTCAAAAGAACAATTTCAAATCAATTTTGTGAAAGACCTTTTGATGATAATGTGCAAACCCATCAGTCCAAAAAAGAGCACCTTCTTTGAAAAAAGTGATGAAGGATCAATAAAAATTGTTTTCAGAAATCTCTATTTATAAAGCTTTACATGAACAGGATAGTTTTGCTAATATACATGTTTTGAAACCTTTTATATTATTCAAATCTTTACATTTATTGTGACTATATTTGAGCTAAGTATCATTTTTGGCCACAACTTTAAACCAATCTTTTTCAACAGATTAATCTTTCAATTATGAAAAAACAAATTGTCAATTTTTTTTGTTGCTAATCTTCTTACCTGTCTGCTGTATGTTTTTCAAGTGTCTGATACACAGAGACTCGAAGACTATCCCAATCTTTTGTAACAAGGAACCAACCCACCTGTACCCAGCTGAAGTCAGTAGTCTTTAGGTGTGCAAATAGTGATATGGAAACATTTGTAATTTGAAACTTTTTCTTCTTCTGAGATCTTACACTTAAAATGCTTTTAAAAAGGGCACTATAACAGAATACTAATTAAAATATAGGCCAAATCCATAAATATTTTAACATTTTATTAATATTAGAACAGCAGAATTGTTCTACAGGCTGTAATGGGCTTCTGCTTGTTATTTACTTATTCTCCAAATGAAGAACATCTGCAAATTGTGGTAATATTTGCTGAAAATCCTATTTAGTCATTTCATTTCCCCTTTTGATTTTCCATAAAATATTGTCTAACATCTAATAAAAGTCACTCTATAATTGCTGTCATGGTAATGATTTGTTTACATGAAACAATTTTTCCAACTCTGTAATAAAACAAATTATTATATAACAAAAAATGTACATAAACCCAACTGTACGTAACTTACTCTTCCAGTTCTCTCCTTTGCCTCTCTTCTTGAGGAAAGGAAAATTGACTGAATAAAAAAAAATTTGTATAGAGAGAGACTTTAGGTAATCAGTGCTTAATTCATTTTGTATAATCCTTCTTTAGAACCATGGGATCATCAAGTCCTGGCACTTATAAAATTAGTGAGCTTGGGTTACAATCGATTTTGTTGTTTTTTTTTTTCAAACTCATATTATGGTAATTTTAATAGTTACCATGTGTTGAAAAACCTTGATGTGCCCATCTTGTTACATATAATATTGCTAATGCTCACAAACTTGATGTTTGCTTCTCACAGTCCTAGATTCGCTAGAGAAGTTTGCCCAATATTGCATAACAATTAAGTGGAAGAGTTAAGGTTCGCATTTATGGTGTCTGCCTCCAATGCAATATTTTTCCCATTACATTATTAACATTGCCCCGACCCTTACCCTGGAGGTACCCCACACCCCCAAACACTTACATACATTTGCGAACACACACACACACACACACACTCTCTCTCTCTCTCTCTCTCTCTCTCTCTTTTTTTTTCTGACTGGTGTTAGCCTAATTTGTAGCACCCACTTCCCTAAAACCTGAAGTCATGGTGGCATATTGTGTTATCTCCTCCCCAGAATACATGTCTCTGGACCATTCCACACCTAAAATATTTTCTCAAAATAAACAGAATCTTCCTGACTCATATTTAATTGTTTCTGAGACTGCCCTCTAAATTCTACTGAAGATTATGTAATTAATAATGGTTTACTATATTTTTTTCTAGAGAGTAAATCACTATTTAAAAAAAATCTTTAACATTTTAACCCAGATAATAAATGGGTATACAAATGTTTTGATACCTACAAGAGATATTCTTCCTCATTTAGAAGATTTTTTTTCAGCTACTAGAAAATCAAACAAAAAAAAAAGAGAAGCCCACTTTGCTTATGAACAATGGCCATTCTAGAGCTTTCAGCACTTACTGCTATGAAATTATGATAATTCTTTAGGAAACAGATAATATTACAGCTGATAAGATTTTCAGTAGCCTAAAAAATAGATAAGTGTTAATAAAAAGTAATTTGTCTTGGCAAGGGTTTTTGTTTAATATAACATTATATTACCAAGAGACCTTATAAAGATTACCTACTTGATTACTATGTATATATAATAAAATACATAATATATATAACATGAATAGTAGATTGCCTATTAATCCACCTTAGCATCATTAAAAACAGTCAACTTTTGTGTTTTTATAGATTATAATGTCAGTATTTATATAGCTCGTATGTACTATGTATAATAATGCTTTCTATAAATGTAGAGATGAATGGGAAACACTTTCTGTCTTCAAGAATTTCAGTATGTGGGTGAAATTAGCAGCAATTTTTATTTAACATTTATGGGACCATATAATATATGCAGATTTCCCAAAGAAACACTCCAGAGACCTTTTGAAATAGAGTCCATAACATCTTCCAACCCTTGTCCAGGAATGTAAGAAAGAGAGTAGACAAAAATCCCTCAATAAGCCGATTCTTAGAGTGCATGCATGACATGCAAACAGAATTGTAGAAACAGCTTTACATGAAAATAGCCATCTCCTTATCATTCCTAAGGTAAACATACAAATTAAACTCTAATTTCAGAACCAGCTTACAATTAAAATAATTCAATTTCTACTTGGTGTAATAAATCAGTGTATTTATTTTGTATGAGTATTATGTAAACTTTTTTGGGTTCTATATAGATTGTAGACACTTGCTCTAAAAGAACATGCTGTAGCAATAAGAAAAAGAAAGTAGCAAAGATATTATAGAATTAGCACAAGATGTTATACAATTGAGTAAAATGCATAATATAGGCCAGAACTGTTCTGTAGACATATAGTGTGAATCACATGTGTGATTTTGTTTTCCAATAGCCATATTTTAAAAAAGTTAAACAGGTAAAATTAATTTTATTAATAAATGTATTAAATTTAAAGTATATCTAGAGTATTATAATTTAACATATAATTAATATAAAATTATTGAGAAATTTATAATTTTTATACAAAATCTTTGAAATCCTGTGTGTATTTACACTTATGGAACATCTTAATTTGGACAAGAAGCATTTAAAAGCACCAGTAGCCATCTGTGGCCATAGGCTACTATGTTGAACAGTTCAGGATAAGGTTAGAATTACACATGTTCAGAGAAAGGGAAGAGGTGTATAGTATATGCAGCACTTATTCTGGGTCATGAAAGTTTTGCAGAATTTGTGTAGATGGAGGACAAGAGTTTATAATATAAAGAGGAATGCCAGATTTTGAAACACAGTTTACTAAAGATTGTCATCATAGTTCCAGCTGTTGAACAGTTTACCAGTTTATCATATACTTTAGGTTACTATTAAGGAAAGTTGATACATAGTTTAAAAAGTGTATAATACCCAATTAGTTATTCTTACTATTTTTTCCTAAGGACATTGGACAAAACCATAAGGTTATACAGTATTTCCAAAGAGGTATTAATTAAATGTAACAGTAATCTCTTAAAATACTATGAAAGTATAATTCTTTGATTTAAATGATTCAAAAACTAAGTAACTCTGGTTGGTGAGTCATAAGAAACCCTGACATACTACATTTTCTTGGCTGTTCTATAAGTAAAAACTTTTTATTTATTTGTGTTTTTTGTTTTTTTTTAGACTGGGTATCCCTGTCACCCAAGCTGCTGGAGTGCCGTGGCGCTACCTCTCTGCCTCCTGGTTCAAGCGATTCTCGTGCCTCAGCCTCCTGAATAGCTAGGGTTACAGGCACCCGCCACTATGTCTGGCTAATTTTTGTATTTTTAGTAGAGATGGGGTTTTGCCATGTTGTCCAGGCTGGTCTTGAACTCCTGACCTCAGGTGATTCACCTCCCTTGGCCTCCCCAAAGTGCTGGGATTATAGGCATGAGCCACTGTGATCAGCTGTAAATAAACTTAAATTTTGTTTATTACAGTCTTCCCAAACTGGCTGGACTGAGGGTCTCATTTTCACAGCACTGTTGTTAATATTCATGGGTCTAGTATCCTATGGAATATAGGCTTGAGAGCACTGCTCTAATGCATTCTGTATTTTCAGAAGTCCATGTAAGATATATTTGAAGTGTTTTATCACTACTTCCACAATTTAGCAATGCTCGCTAATTCGGTCTTTCTGATTACATAGCAAGTCTGTCACATTTAGATGATGACATTTATTCAGTTATTCACTGAAATTACTACCTTTACTCTCATATATATAAATGCATTTTTCGTGAACCAGAGCTGCTTATGTGATTTCTAATGGCTCATGTAAATTGATAAATGGTAGACACAGTGCTTTGTTTATAACTCATTAAATATTTTGTTAAAATGTTAAAGAATATTTGCAATATGTGTTTGACTATTGATATATTTTTAACTGATTTTCAAAAAATGATAGTAAACTGTAAATTTTTCAGCAGTTTTTAAAAAGTACAATTACTTAACACTCAAAAGGTATATGCTTATACCTTGTCTCCAGAAACAACTGTGATTTCTGTCGGTACTCACAATGTAGACACAGATACTATGATTTGTCACGAGTCTACTTTTAAATATTTAATTGTTTATGATAAAGTGGTTTACTGTTTTTTCTTTTTTTTTTAATTATACTTTAAGTTCTGGGATACATATGCAGAATGTGCAGATTTATTACATAGCTATATGTGTGCCATGGTGGTGTGCTGCACCCATCAACCCATCATCTACATTAGGTATTTCTCCTAATGCTATCCCTCCCCTAGCCCCACACTCCCTTCCACAGGCCCAGGTGTGATGTTCCCCTCCCTGTGTCCATGTGTTTTCATTGTTCAACTCCCACTTGTGAGTGAGAACATACGGTGTTTGGTTTTTGGTTCCTGAGTTAGTGTGCAGAGAGTGATGGTTTCCAGCTTCATCCATGTCCCTGCAAAGGACATGAACTCATCTTTTTTTATGGCTGCATAGTATTCCATGGTGTATATGTGCCACATTTCTTTCTCTGGTCTAACATTGATGGGCATTTGGGTTGGTTCCAAATCTTTGCTATTGTGAACAGTACTGCAATAAACATACATGTGCATCTGTCTTTGTAGTAGAATGATTTATAATCCTTTGGGTATATACACCCAGTAATTGGATTGCTGAGTCAAACGTTATTTCTGGTTCTACATCCTTGAGGGATTGCCACACTGTCTTCTACAATGGTTGAACTAATTTACACTCCCACCAACAGTGTAAAAGTGTTCCTATTTCTCCATATCCTCTCCAGCATCTGTTGTTTCCTGACTTTTTAATGACCACCATTCTAACTGGTGTGAGATGCTATCTCATTGTGGTTTCTATTCGCATTTCTCTAATGATCAGTGATGATGAGATTTTCTTCATATGTTTGTTGGCTGCATAAATGTTTTCTTTTGAGAAGTGTCTGTTCATATTCTTCTCTTGCTTTATGATGGGGTCGTTTTTTTTTTTCTTTTAAGTTCTTTGTAGATTCTGGATATTAGCCCTTTGTCAGATGGATAGATTGAAAAAATTTTCTCCCATTCTGTGGGTTGCCTGTCCTCTCTGATGATAATTTCTTTTGCTGTGCAGAAGCTCTTTACTTTAATTAGATCCCATTTGTCACTTTTGGCTTTTGTTGCCATTGCTTTTGGTGTTTTAGTAATAAAGTCTTTGCCAATGCCTATGCTCTGAATGGTTATTGCCTAGGTTATCTTCTAGGGTTTTTATGGTTTTAGGTCTTATGTTTAAGCCTTTAATCCATTTTTGGGTTAATTTTTGTACAAGGTTTAAGGAAGGAGTCCAGTTTCAATTTTCTGCATATGGCTAGCCAGTTTTCCCAACACCATTTATTAAATAGGGAATCTTTTCCCCATTGCTTGTTTTTGTCAGGATTGTCAAAGATCAGATGGTTGTAGATGTGTGGCGTTATTTCTGAGTCATCTGTTCCATTCCATTGGTCTAATGTATCTGTTTTGGTACCAGTACCATGTTGTTTTGGTTACTGTTGCTTTGTAGTATAGTTTGAAGTCAGGAAGCATAATGCCTCCAGCTTTGTTCTTTTTGCTTAGGATTGGTTTGGCCATATGGGCTCTCTTTGGTTCCATATGAAATTTAAAGTAGTTTTTTCTAATTCTGTGAAGAAAGTCCATGGTAGCTTGATGGGAATAGCATTGAATCTATACATTACTTTGGGCAGTATGTCAATTTTCATATTAATTCTTTCTATCCGTGAGCATGGAATATTTTTCATTTGCTTGTGTCCTCTCTTATTTCCTTGAACGGTGGTTTGTAGTTCTCCTTGAAGAGGTCCTTCACATCCTTTGTAAGTTGCATTACTAGGTATTTTATTCTCTTTATAACAATTGTGAATGGGAGTTCACTATGATTGGGCTGTTTGTTTATTATTGGTTTATAGGAATGCTTGTGATTTTTGCACATTGATTTTGTATCCTGAGACTTTGCTGAAGTTGCTTATCAGCCTAAGGAGATTTGGGCTGAGACAATGGGGTTTTGTAAATATACAGTTACATCATCTGCAAACGGAGACAATTTGACTTCCTCTGTTCCTGTTCGAATACTCTTTATTTCTTTATCTTGTCTTGCCTGATTGCCCTGGCCAGAACTTCCAATACTATGTTGAATAGGAGTTGTGAGGGAGGGCATCCTTGTCTTGTGCTGTTTTTTAAAGGGAATTCTTCCAGCTTTTGCCCATTCAGTATGATATTGGCCGTGGATTTGTCATAAATAGCTCTTATTATTTTGAGATACATTACATTAACACCTAGTTTATTGAGATTTCTTAGCATGAAGTGGTGTTGAATTTTATTGAAGGTCTTTTCTGCGTCTATTGAGATAATCATGTGGATTTTGTCTTTGGTTCTGTTTATGTGATGGATTACGTTTATTGATTTGTGCATGTTGAACCAATCTTGCATCCCAGAGATGAAGCCAACTTGATCGTGGTGGATAAGCTTTTTGATGTGGTGCTGGATTCAGTTTGCCAGTATTTTATTGAGGATTTCTGCATCAATGTTTATCAGGGATTTTGGCCTGAAATTTTTGTTATTGTTGTGTCTCTGCCAGGTTTGGGTATCAGGATGATGCTGGCCTCATAAAGTGAGTTAAGGAGGATTCCCTCTTTTTCTATTGTTTGGAATAGTTTCAGAAGAAATGATACCAGCTCCTCTTTGTACCCATGGTAGAATTTGGTTGTGAATCTGTCTGCTCTTGGACTTTTTTTTTGGTTGGTAAGCTATTAATTACTGCCTCAATTTCAGAACTTGTTATCGGTCTTTTCAGGGATTTGACTTCTTCCTGGTTTATTCTTAGGATGGTGTATGTGTCCAGGAATTTATTCATTTCCTCTGGATTTTCTAGTTTACTTGCATAGAGGTGTTTATAGTATTATCTGATGGTAGTTTGTATTTCTGTGGGATCAGGGTTGATACCCCTTTATCATTTTTTATTATGTCTATTTGATTCTTCCCTCTCTTGTTCTTTACTAGTCTGGCTAGAGGTCTATCTATTTTGTTAATGTTTTCAAAAACCAGCTCCTGGATTTGTTGGGTTTTTTTTTTAAGGGTTTTTTGTGTCTCCATCTCCTTTTGTTCTGCTCTGATCTTAGTTATTTCTTGTCTTTTGCTAGCTTTT
>CAUYLG010046038.1:0-32841 GCA_963573385.1 Cacajao melanocephalus | reverse complement strand
GGTTGTGGTTGCGTTTGCTGTGACCCTTGAACCCATTAACACACCCCTGCACTCCAGCCTGGGCAAAAGAGTCAGCCCCCTTCTTAAAAAAAAAAAAAAAAAAAAAAAAAGCTGGACTGCTTGTATTCAAATGCCATTCCTCATATTTTATAGGTATGTGACCTTTGACCTTTAGGAGGTTACCTTATCTCCCAGTACCTTAGTTTCATAATCTGTAAGATGTGGATAAAAGTAGTTTTTGCTGTGGTAGTTTCATGAGAATTAAATGTCTTAACAAATGTAAATACTTAAACTAGTTCCTAGCACATAGGAAGCCCCATGTAGAGAGTAGATACACCATTTTGTGTCCATGCATGCATTTGCTTTATTTTTCTCCTAACAAGCAAACTGACATATGGTTTTTCCCCAACTTCCAGACTTGTCCCAAAGTTTCAAAACAATATCTGCAATGAAAACTCATAAGCTCATTGTGTATTCTTTTCTTTCTTTCCCTTCTTAGAAAACCAAAATGTAAATCTTTGTATATATGCATTTCAGAGAAACAAGGAGTTGGTGGGGGTGAGGGTTCGTACAGAAGACTGACATGGCCTGTCAACACTTAACTATGTCCCAGTCCCCACAAACTCACTTTATCTTTGTTAAGGAAATAGGAGAAATGAAACAAACAGTTTTGCCCCAATTTAAATTCTATAAAGTATTTCTGACATCCTTCTATAGATACACAAAGGTAGTTTTGCACAACATATGGATAAATAAATATTATGTTTTACTAACACATAATATTGTTAGGGGATAACTATAGAACTATTGCATGCATATATTATAACATGTAAAAATTAACACTGACATTGTGGCCCATACAAGGACATGATTCCTATGAAATATATGATTCATTTTTATTAGCCAAACTGGATTTTTTTAACAGCTGTATCTAGTCCAAAATCTACCCTTCTACCATATTTTCATCCAAGGTTAATGATACAAATTGATGTTTTTCTTTAAGATGCCCTAATTACCCATAAGAATATTTATTTGCCTCTTTTTGATATTTGTTTCCTATTTATCACTTTGTTTTCTTTACAGAAACCAGGTCACACTACATTGCCCAGGCTGGTCTCCAACTCCTGGGCTCAGCAATCTTGCTGCCTCAGTCTCCCAAAGTTCTGGAGTTATGGCCTGAGCCACCATGGCCTGAGCTACCATGCCCGGACTTATCACTTTGGATTAGTATAACTATAGGTCTTTGAAAAGCCTGCCCAGGCACACAAAATTGGATGCAATTTTTAGTAGCACGGATTTCCATTCTCTAAAATATAGCCTGAGATTTGTTTTGAAGGAAATTCTTTACTCATTAGCAGAAACTAGTAGAAGTAGAAAATGTTACATAAGCCTAATCAAGTATATAGTAACTGAAAAAATAGAGTGTCAGAGAGTTTTGCATAGACCTGCCACTTCTGAATAATTGGGATTAGTCATTTACAGTTGTACCTGTTACTGATGAATGCTGTTTTTTTCTTGAAAATGCTAAATAAGCATCTCTATTAACAATCTATAACCTTTAGATGCTAATAGTACACAAAATTAAACAAAAACATAGAAAGTTAATTAAAACCAAACAAGTGAGATACTGAAACTAAATGACTATTGATGGCTTAAACTCTACAGCTAACTCCATGATGACTCGATGTGTGTTCATAATTAACCTACAATTTAAATATGTAAACATTCTGCAGTACCACAATTTTTTTTTTTTTTTTTTAGAAAATAAGTCAGAGTTAAGGAATGAAAATTCACTTTTCTGGTCAACTATTTCACTTCTCCTCTCTTTTCAGATCTTAAACTCTTGCTATCCTCTCAGCTGTTTATTCTCAAAAAATATAAACAAGTAGAACAGAGTTGTCAAAGGCTCACATCCTTATATCTATCACCTACTGCATCTATACCTATGTACTCTGACTTCTCTCATCTTCCTTCATTCTGCTATCTGAAGAAAATCCCTCCAATTGTGCATCAGGCCACATACTTACTTAAAGACAAGCTTTTATTCTCTTGGTTTCCTATGTAATCATTTTTAAATTTTTATAGAAATTCTAGTAAGCATATGAAAACATGAAACATTTTCTCCCAACTAAAAACAACCAAAACCCTCACTGACCACACATACCTTGCCAATATACAATTCATTTGCCAGTTCTTTTTTCCAACAAAATTCTTACAAATATATTTCTTTAGTCATTGCTTCCAATCCTTTTCATCCTGTTTTCCCTTAAATCCAATATATTCAGGTCATTCAGACTTCTACCTTTTAAAACTGCACCAGAGGTAAAACACTCTTGGTAAGATCATCATCAAAGATCACCATGTTTCTAAACCAGTGGTCAATGATCTGTCCTCATTTTAGTTGACCAATGGTGGAATTTGAAACATTTGCTCACACCCATTCCTTTTAGTTGACTTGACATAGGGCATCACATTCTTAGTTTTCTACCTAATGGATCAGTTCACGTTAGTCTCCTTTCCTGTATCCTCTTCATGTTCCCAATCTTTTATGTTGGAGTGACCCAGGTCTTAGTCCTCAGACCTCTTCTATGTTTATAATCACTCTCTTGGTAAGATCATACAATTTTGTAATTGTAAATATCTACTGACAACTCCCATATTTTAATCTTTGTTTGGACATCTCTCTGAAACGTTTTATTTGAATGTGAAATATGCATCACAGACTTACTTTGACCCAAATCAAACTAGTAATCTTCCTGCAAAATTCGTTGCTTCCTCATCTAAGAAAATAACAACTCCATTCTTAAAATTGCTTATGCCAAAACTTCAGGGTCAGTTTTGTTGATAACTCTTATTTTCATATTTTATACTTAATTATTTAGGAAATCTTGTTGGGTTTTCCCTCAAAAGATAGCCAGACTCAAATAATTTCTCATTATCTTTACAACCTTCTCTCTCTTGCCAAAGTTATCACCTTTGTTCAGTCTACTGTCATTTTCACCCATCAGAAGAAACGGCAAATGTAAATAAATAAAACAAAAGCATTGCTGGGAATTTGGAAGAAATGCAGGAAAGCCGTTGTGGCAAACTCAGGAAGCCACTGAGGCTTGTACAAGGGTAAGCTTTACTGTATTAAAAAATGTAAGAATAATAATTTTAAATATTTTTTTGCTTCTCTTAGAAATCTAGAAAAATTTTAAGATACTATATTAACTAAACAACTGAAATTATTAATTCAATATTTAGCATTTTATTTTTACAAAATTTAATTTTCATTCTCCTTTGGTCATCTCTAGGTGCCCAAGTCCTCTAAAAGCTTCCCAGTCTTGTTTTGGGGACTTTTCAAGGCTTCCCAGCCTCACTTCCTCTCTGTTATCCATCTAGAGATCTTTTTCTCAAAGTCCTCATTGAAATCTTACACAGAACAGTAATATATCTGCATTTAATTAAGTCTAATTAGTAGAGACACTCAAACTGTGGGAAAACAAACCTTGCTGTCAATTCACATCAGCAATTGCAGATAAGTAGAGTGCCACTGAATACAGTTTATTATATTTTTATTATAATGGAGATATTCAATGTTATTTATGTTGTAAAATTATTAACGAATTATTTTCCAGCTGGGCATGGTGGATCATGCCTCTAGTCCTAGCACTTGACAGGCTGAGGCAGGTGGACAGCTTGAGCCCAGGAGTTTGAGACTAGCTGGGCAACAAAGAGAGACCCAATCTCTACAAAAAATTAAAAAAAAAAAAAATTAGCCGGTTATGGTGGCAAGTGCCTGTAGTCCCAGCTACCAGAGAGGCTAAACCAAGAGGGATCTCCCGGGCCCAGGAACTTGAGTCTGCAGTGAGCCATGATCATACCACTGCATTCCTAACTGGGCAGCAGAATAAGACTCAGTCTCTAAAACAGCAACAATAACAACAACAAGGAAATATTTTCTAACTTCCTAAAAGATTGATAGGCTATTTTAAGTCACACAGTTCTTTACCCATAATGAAATTCAAAGAAAAAATTGTAATAAAATATTTTGTAGCACTCAGTAATTATTGTTCTATAAAAACTGCAAAATCTTTTCATCAAAACCTTTCATCAAAATGGAAGAATTCACCTATTTTAAGACAGAAAGAAACTTAGGTATTAGAAATTTGCTGCTAATATGGGCTTATGCAATCTTGAGTTCTTTTTCGCCATAAAATAAATTCTTTCTAATGCCATAAGCATCCATGGAATAATGAGCTCAGTCAAGCATGGTAAAGAGATAGTCCCTGGGTTATCCAGTTCAAAAGGTTTTCCTCATAATTTTGTTATAACCTCAAAACTTAGCATGCTAAAAAGTTCCAAAATTTGTAATCAACTTAATTTGACAAATTTAAATTTGTCAATGTTTGAGCACAACTGTATTTTTAAATCAACAGAATCTTTCTGGTACTTTACAAATACTTGCATAATAAATTAGTAGATTTCTATTTCTAATTTGTAAATGATTTCCTATCATATATATTTACACAGTGTGTGTGTATATATATGTATATTTACACAGTATATATATATATGTATTTACACAGTATATATATACATATATGTTTATACAGTATATATATATATCTATATATACACACATGTATATATATACTTACATAGTATATAATTCTAATTTAATTCCTTTCAATTTTATCAAGTCACCACTTTATTCCCTATTATAGAAAATTAAAAATACGTTAGATATTCCAAGTGCTGATGAAACTTTCAGAAACTAGGCATATATATTTTTCATGTCAGACATTTCTTAGATTCAATTATCTACATTTTATATTTTAAGTAACCTTCATTCTGGAATTTAACTTAATCATTCATTCAACAATATTTCTGATCATACACTATGTTACATACAAGGCATGCCAACTATAGCGGTGAATAAGGCAGACTCAATTGCTTCTTGGAGGTAGCAAGCTAGAAGTGGAAAAATCATTGAGGAAGCTATCACAGGTATTGTGAGTTTTACAAAGGAGATGATCACGAGCTCATATCCAATGATCCTATTTAGTAAAGAGGTTTTGGGGGATAGATGAAGTGAACAGTATTCAAGGCAAAAGGAACAGCAAAGACCAAGAAGCTTGAGAGGACAAGATAAATTTTTAATGACTGAAATAATTCCTGATAACTTGAGTATAGAATACCCAATTAAGGTGATAGAGTTGAACAAAATATAGATGGTAATATAAATATGTATTTTTAATTTTTTACTTGTAATGAGAAACCAAAGCTTTTAAATTAGGAGTGACATGGTCAGTGACATAAGCTATTATAATATTTGAAATTTTATTTAATCTTTGCATTGGTATTCCTTATTTTCATAGTAGTGTTTGACCCTGTGTGATCTCTGTTTTTCACTTCACTTTATTCCTTCAAGTGCTGAACTTCCTAGTAGAAGCCAAAATTAGTCTTTCAGTAGGAGGTCGTTTCAGATGACCACATACACTGACCTCCTACTTTTTATTATATCAGTTTAATCATCATATCTAAACAATACCACATTCCTTTAAACTCTTTGAAGACTTTACCATTGTCCCAAATGTTTTGTTAAAATGATAGCTCAGAATTCTCTTATTCTTCTTTGTTGTCTCTAAGAGACACACTAACTAGGTTGCCTAGTAGCTCCCTTCTGGAATGCCCCTGTAATTGGTTTAGTTCCTCCTCTTCTCATTTTCATTACCGTCCTCCCACTGTTCACAATACTTCTCAAAGTGTTTACACAATATGTTTTTCTTCTACATTTACATCACCATGGGCAAAATTTAAATATATAGGCGATTCTTTCTGAGATTAATGACCTCAAATTCAATGTTTGTTTCCTGGGTTTCCCACATGCCCAAGATTGAATCACACCATTATGAGAAGAGGAAGAATACCTAGTTATGAATAGGGAGTAAGAAGCTGACAGAGGTAGTCTGCAGTGCTCAGAAAGGAAAAGTAGAAAACAAATGTTAAAAAGTACAATGTTCAAATTCACCCCACCTGGGAGAGGCAAGGGAGATGTCCTTGCTCCTTTCCACCTCTATTCTATATTCCTCTAATATCATTGTTCCTTCTTTCTCATGTCTCATGAAGGAAACCAACCCTGCAGTTTTATCTGCAGTATGAAAATATTTATATAAGCTTTGTTTTGTTTTCAAATGTATGCTTATATATTTATACCAACTTTTTCCATGAAGGCTTTAAAAAAAATACCGTAGTTGTTGAACAGCACTCTCTAGTACGTTAAAACCAACATTATTTGTTCTTTTAATACATATTATTATTTTTAAATTTTTTTTAAATTTTAAAAGTACTTAACAGGTAAATACATTTCTGGGGTCTATAAGATGTGATACAGGCATGCAATGTGAAATAAGCATATAGTGGAGAATGGGGTATCCATCCCCTTTTTTTTTTGAGTTACCAAAAAATCCATTAAATTCTTTAAGTTATTTTAAAATATACAATTAGGTTTCTATTGACTATGTTAATTGTGCTATCAACTAGTAGGTCTTATTCACTCTTTCTATTTTTGTACCCACTAACCGGGACCACTGCACTCTATCCCCCAATTAGCCTTTCCAGGTCTGATAACCATCCTTCTACTCTCATTATTAGTCTTCAATTTCTTTAACCTATAGTTTAGTGGCAAGAAAGGACTTTTGTGTCTTTTGCATTTCTTTGTGATAGTTTCTCAAACCTACTCAAACAGCACATTAGACTTGCTTGTTGCTTGGCTGCAGTCCTTATTTCTTTTTGTTTTCTCCCTAAATAAGCTTACTTTTTCACTTTCCGGATAATTAAGTTCTTTTCTTCTCTTTCTGAACCTAACCCTGAAAGCCAGTGTTTGATATCCAAGCAAGCATCAGTGCTAGAGAGCAGTGCACTTTCTCAATCTGTAGATTAACATCTGAAATAAAAGCTAACTACAGACTTTTGGCTAATTGAAAACTGGGATACTCATGCATGAATGAAAGCTACATATAATTTAAAAGTCTCATTTAAACTACTAGTTTTAGTGTTTTCCCCACTACATCTCTTTATAACTGAGTTGTTGAAAATTATGGAATTGACTCTCGAGTTTTACCTTCTTTGGTTTTTTTCTGCTGTAACTGCAAGAAGAATGAGCCTAGCAATGACCAAAAGCAAGAAGTAAAATGGGGAAAATGAAAAAAGACTCTATAATTCACAACTCTTTAATAGTTAAGAGTCAACTGCATATGCATTTATCCATGTGTATCATTTCAATATTTATGTGGCCATATTTTCTCATTCTTTCTTCTGGCTCCACAGTGCCTGAGTCATCAACTTTATTGGATGTTTGCTGGATGTGTGTCATAATTCCATCTTAAAATGCAAATTTCCAAAGGAATGAGGCTTCATGGTTTTTAGATTCTGTATAGCACTGCGGATATTAATAAATATTACATACCCATAAAGTGTTATTCCCCTTATTGGATTTATTGTGTTTTCCCTCTTATGATGGTTCATCAACTTCTTATGATGGTTCTAGAAAATGAAAGTACTTATGTAAGGTCACACAATTGTTTTTGGATATAAATCCACTAAAATTTAAATATTAATTTACTGTACATTTAACTAAATATAAGAATTTAAGTATTTACCTGATTCAGTTTTGAATAGATTTCTATGTGTACTGAAAATATAAAAATGAATAAGACCCTTATCCTATTTTCCAACATTTTTCTATTTAATTATGGCAACCAACAAGTAAACAGATTGAATAAAATACAGCCTTATTTCCAAAATACTATTTAATTTTCAAGCATCCTTTTCCACTAGATCATAAACTCCTCAAAGGCAAAGCTAGTTTCATATTCATGTTTGTATCCCCAGAGCTCATAAGAGTACTTTGCCAGTTTATAACTTGGCACAATAGATTTTTGGTGTCTAGAAGTGGGATCTATAGTGTAAGAATATAGGGAAAAATGTGTATTTTTAAATGGAGAATCAATAAAGCACAGAGAAAGCCATTATCAGACTATGCTTCCCTCAGCACAGCACTGATGCTAAGTGTTCTGAAAAGTGTCACCATAATAGCAACAGTAATTGCAACAACTACAACAATAATCAAAATTTAGGCAGTCAATCTGTAAATAGTCTGGGAAAGATATTCTTGGGGATTCTTACATGACCCAAACGTGGCTCAGTGCCTGCCTTAGAGCACAAGTATACCATGTAAAATTCAGGCTATGGATCTATGGGGCAAGAGAAATCCTCCAGATCTAATACATACTGATCATTCTGACTTGTCATGCTCTGACTTTACACCCACAGTCATCAGGCTCTCCAGCAAGAGATGCAGCCCTCTGGGTTTCTGTTTATCTCCACGACAGATCAGATAGCATATCATTTTTGTACTATAATCAAGGTACATTCAGAAATAATATTTGGACCAGGACTGTACTTTCCAGAAAGAACTCATATTTTCCTAATTACTTATCCAGGGGTATTTCTGGTCTTGACTTCGAGATTTAGCATCAGGAACACCAGGAAATCTAACAAGGAAAGCTTTCACAGCAGCTCTGCCATTAAGAGCACAGCCCAGAGCAGGGCAACAAGGCAGGGGGATGAGAACTCCTGTGGGATGACTTATCTCCCTTTTAATTATGCTTTTTTGATTAACCTGATAACAATACAAAAATGTTATTAATTTGCTTACCAATTTAATGTTTGTATCATTCTATCTTATGTCCTCTAGTTTCCTTGCCTGTGTGACAGTGGCTTATCTTAGTTTCTAATAAATGAAAAAAGGAATGGTATATGTATGCTTCTTAATCAAAAATAGCACATTGCAGAATTTTGACTTCAGTAAGAACTTCTGATAAATATACTGTCTGACTGGAAAATACACTCTGACATCGTATTTTGCCTATTAAAATCAAGGCCACATAGTACTGTTTGGGTTAAGGCTCTGGGACTCTGCAGCCACGATGTTTTGTTGAACTCTGGATCTGCCTTTCCTTGCTGAGTGTTTGACTTTGGGCACTTACTTAACCTCTGTGTTTCTTGATCTCTTCATTTGTGAAAAAGAGCTAATGATAGACCCTATATCACAAGGATTTTGTAAAGATATCTTTATCTATATCTGTATCTATATCTATATACACATATGTCTACATATTATGTGTGTGTTTGTGTGTGCATGTGTAATTTAGAAGAAAGCCTAGAACACAGTGCTAGAAAAATGTTTATATATATGCAAGTATGTTTTAAAAAATGTTTTCTAAGGCCAATTAGTCTCTGTGTGGTCTGGAAACTTTCAAAGCTGTGGAAAAGATTCCTTCATTATTTCAGAAAATACTTTTTTTTTTTTGGTCCCATATTGTTAGGCTGGGAGATAAGAGTTTTGTGGTGTTCATAGACTGCCAAAAACTTAATTTGCATACATAAATCTAGATTCAGAGAGATGTATTGCAACATTGTCAAATCTCATCTGGACATGTACTGGAAAATATGCCTTTGGGAGATACCAAACATCAGCAAATATGTTATCAAGCTGCAAAAGAAATCAAATGCACTTTAAAATGTCCCTTTAGTGTACTCTGTCAATATTTTATTTTTCAAAGAACATAGCCTCTGTTCTAGGAATTTCATTAATGTGTTAAACCATCAAAATGTCAATTTGAGTGAAACTTACAAGTAAAAAGCCATTCTCATAGAAGAGTCAGAAAATCAAATCAAGTACAATTCAATAAAAATGCCCAGATAAAATAAAACAGAAGAAATTTATATTAAGCTTCTGACAAATCAATATTTGATTATTTTATTTTCAGAAACTATTAAAAGTTCAACAGTCATCTTTGGTGAAAGTATTCAGTTGGACTCCAAAGGATTGTTTTATGTCAGCTGATTTAGGATGAGAACCATTTTATCACCCAGAATGACTTGCTGTCAACTGGTACACTTTAGTAAATTCACACAAATAATTCCCAATATCGGTTTTCCAGTTTTTCACATGATGTTTTGATTTTCAAGAAAGGCCTATAGAACGTAAAGCCCCAATGTTCACATGGAGGATATCAATGTTATAAGCCCTTTAATATTAAATTGAAAAAGAATCAGTGAAAAAAATTATAAACCTGTAGTGATGTCTCACAATGATGAACACTTTTTAGTCTAAAAAGTGACTTTTCAGGAAAAATCAGAGGTTAAATTACAATGTATCAGCATGGATTTCTTGGTATACATCTTTTACTTTTTCTCCACACTTTGCAGAATAGTATTAAACATAAGGAAAAGATGCTTAGAAACAATCGACCAAGGAAAAGCATCTTATTGATCACATTTTGGTGTAACTTGTCTGATAATCTTCATATAACCATAATTATATTCAAAGACATATGTTTCTTTAATCTGAAGAATTCTTAATTTCTGGTATTCAATTATTTTTCCATAAGTTTCCACTGTATTATTGCCAAAACAAACAATATTCCTAGAGAATAATTCTGAGTTTATATTAGTTCTTTTGTTGCATAGATACAGCTTTAAGGCCTTTGTTTTGACAGTTTCAATATACTAAATCAATATTTTGAAAACCTTTCTCCTCAGAGCTACTAACGCTGAATCCTTCTATTGTAGCATCATCGAATGACAAAGCTAAAAAGGAACTAGATATCAGGGATCACAAACCAAAATGCTTCCAGGAGCTACAAAGTGGATATTGGACAAAAGGACTTAAAGTAACCTGGAAGAGCATTTCTGATTAAAGGTATTAAAATTCAAAAAGCTGTGTGAAGTTGACCAAACAAATCTTCAGGGAGCTTCAAGAGATCTTTAGTTTCAAACACTGATTTCATCCAATAAGCAAACTGCAGCCCCTAAAGTGCGCAGTGTCCAAAAGCACATACTATATCACAGTTGGGGTCAGAATACAGTGACTTCTATTCCAGTGCCCTGTCTGCTTTATCTTCCAAAAGCAATATTTACTATTGTACTCCAACTGCATTTTAACACACATAAAATACAGCAAGTCTAACAAAAAGACATGTCGCCCAGAATCTTAAAAAACAGGATGTCAGAGCTCAAAATTTATATAGCTATGGGCTCTTAATCTTGTCATAAATATTTTGTATCTCCTATTTTCCATATAGGGAAATAACCAAACCCTTCAAATAAAGCATTTTCCATGCCCTGTCCACATGGTCCATCTAAATGCAGCTCAGCAGTCTCAATTCCTAGGAGTCCAGATTGAGCTTTAAGACAGATGGCAGCAAACCATGCAGAACATTTCTGCAATGACACAGCTCATTTGTTTTTCTCTGCATAGAAATGACCTCTATCTTTCTGTTCATGGAGTAATGGATAATGTATCAGACCAGGAATCAGGAGATCAATCCCAAATTTGGTTTGCAACTGACTGTGTGCACATCTTGAGAAAGGCACAACTTTTTAAATTTTGATTTCTTCCTCTCTGATTTGAGAAGGTAGATAAAATAATCTCTAAAGTTGCTTTTTATATTCTTTTATTTTTCTAAAGGTTTATATACTTTTAGATGAAAAAATGTCAAGTGATTAAAAAAAAGATAACGGAAGAAAATTTTCAGCATATAATATTTGATAAATAAACTTCACCAGAACTAAATTTAAAATAAACAGCAACCTTCCAATACTTACTTAACTCCATGAACTGGTGTCTACCTAGAAATTCTATGGGAAATTACTAAATCCATCGGCCTCTTTAATAGCCTTTATGTTCTTCAAAATTGGACACTGTTGTTTACCTCCACCCTTCCTCTATTTTAATCTTGATTACCAAGACAAAAATCTCTTGGAAGCTCTCTGTATTTCTTTAATTATTTAATTTAATTTGAGGCTCTTGGCTCTTTTTTCTAGGCCCTCCTTTAAAACGTCTGTCAATGGTTCCCCTTGTTCACTCCGTGCTATGTGCTAATGTTGACTTAACCACCCTCAGAATCACAACCACCACTTGCAGTTGCTAATAATGCTCAAATCTCGATTTTTCACTCTAACCTCTCTCCTGAGATAAGATCAGTTTTTTAATGCTCCGTAAATGTTGTACAGGCAACTAAAAACCACCTTTTCTCAAAACAGTTCTTTAGTGTACTCTGCATTCACTTGGTTACTCAGGCTAAAACCATGGCATCATTCTCGGGTTCTTGTTTTCCTCATCTCTGATATAGGATTGGTCATCAATACCTTTCGATTTGTGGAGGAAATGTTGTACGCATACATACCATTCTGGGTATGTTCATCTTATGACTTATTTCATATCTTTGGCATGTGGACTACTGCAATAGCCTCCTAATTAGTTCTATCATTCTAGTTTTCCTTCTATCAAACCAATCTTCAGGGTTATTGCCTGGATTCTCTTTCTACAACAAAAATCTAATGTTATTCTCATTGCCTTAAACATTTAGGAATCTATATTATAAGTGGGATAAATCCTAAAATTCTCAACATATTCTCTAACATCTTTCAAATTCTAGATTGAAGCCCCACTTCTGGCTCCCATTGTTCCTCCAACAAACCAAGAGATGAGCACAGGTTTACTCTTTAAGAAACATGTGATAAATGTTCATACTACAAAATGCCTTGGAATGTCCCGCCTCTTCTGCCTAGACTTTATCAACACTTTCCTAATCTGTGATGCCTTCTTATACCCCCATATGTGGTTGATAGCACAATTCTATGACTCCCAATAGAATTCCCACAGGTCTAATAAATATACGTATATTTTTGGGGAAAAAAAAAACAGGCCAGATTAAATATTAAGACAGTTGTAGAAATTCTGGTGTGTATGCTAGTTGTATGCATGCCTTTGTTATAAACTTTGTAACATTTCTGTCAAATGCACAGATCACCTCTTGTACTCATTTATATTCCTAGTGCCTAACACACTGTTTTAAGAATTTGCTTGACGAATTAAATAAATGGTTCTTGGATTTTCTTTTGCCAATGATAAAAGTTAAATCAATAAAAGAGAATGGGAAAGTCTCTTATAAGGAATCTTCAAGAAAAGTGTGAGTTTTTTACAAAAATAAAATTATGAGTTTTGTGCTTAATTTTTAGAATGCAATAGCCTAGACTGTCAAAATCTTATCTCTAAAAATCAAAGAAACACAGTCAGTAATGAATTCTTTTATTTTACACATAGGAGTTCAGATTAAAATTTTATTTTTTGTATTTCTTCTAATACAAATTTTGTGGGCTTTTGTTAATTATAAAAGAATCTGCTGGTCTCCAAGAAGCAGAAGCACTTGTTTTCACCATAAGCAATGGTTTATTAAATTAGAACTTTCTTCCTAGGACAATAAACTATTGAAATATAGAAAACTGACCTGCAATTGACCTATATGTTGGCCATTCCCAAAAGTCATTAAGAGTCCACAGAACCTTTTATTTAGTTTCATATTCTTCATGTTCCAGTTAAAGTCTGTTTCTTGTTAGGAATTTGGCATCTGTGCAATATGGCTAAAAGGACTTCTAATGTGATAAGGTGACCTCTACATGACTCTGTAAAGTACTTAATCAGGACTTTAACATTTCTGGACCAGTGCATAACAAGCACCATACAAATTTAAAATTAACTGGATAAAAACAATCTTTCCACTGAGGCTGTTCTTCTAATACTTCATGTATACTTTTGTTAGAGACCCTGCTGTCATGCTAAAATTTATTTACATTTGTCTTCACATCCAGGTAAATGTTTTTCAACTGTGGCACTGTTGAGCTATATATTTCTTTGATATGGAGAGTTGTCATGTGCATTGTAAAATATTTAGCAACATCCCTAAATCTCACTAGATGATAACAGATGTCAGTACAAACTTCTTACATATTGACACTCAAATATGTTATCAAGCATTGCCAAGTGTTCACTAGGGGGCAAAATAATCTCCAGTTGAGAACCACTGTTTCCAGTGGTATGCAACTTGATTTATACTTCCTTATATAGTCTCCACATAGCACAATGTCAGGCAATAGATATTCAAAAACGTCTTTAGAAACAAATAGTAAATGCTAATATTTGAAACTATACATTGTATTCTATCTCACCAATTCTACAAAAATGTCTTAGTCTCAAGATATATCCAGTCTTCAGTGCTGATGGATAATAAATTCTCCTCACTCTTGGGAAAACCAACAGCATTTGACTTCCCTGTCTACATATAAGTAACATAATTTTTTATGTGAGGCAGAACATCTTTAGGGATTATAGACTGTTAGTGCAAGTAGGAAATAAGAGTGCCCTTTGTGAGCTAAACTATCTAACTATCACCAGATAAAATAGAAGTCATAAAAAGTCATCTTAAAGAGGTCAAACGTCTCCCACATTGGCTAACCTTGGCTGTGATTTCACTTGAATCCATTAACATCTGAAGATAGAAGATAACCAGTTAAAGAAGAACTGAATGATCTCAGAAAAACAGACAAAAGGGAAAGGCATAGAGGCAAATGTAGGGTCTAGTAAATACAAGAACTGACTCCATGTAGCACATTATCTTTTACAAGTCACGCCTTCCTATTACCTTTTCATAAACAAATTACGTGAGAAGCTAAATTATAAGGGGTTTGTTTAGCATGGCAGAAAATCAGAACCAACTGAAGTCATTATATGACAGAATGTTTAATATCTTTAAACATCGTGATATGAATATGGCCATGTCCAACAGGCAAAAATTCACCAAAGTACCCGTAAAAAATCCTACAATGTCCCTCCAGAGTGCACTATGACTTTGCAGACCTTTTGCTGAAGATATTTTTCTCCTTGGAACTTCTAAATTTTTTTGCCCTTTTTTTTGTTTGCTTGTTCTCTTCATCTGATTTTAAAATGAACATTACCATATATAATAATTAAATATAGACAAAATGAAGTCACTCTCTAAAATACCCTTTAGGAAAAAAAGAGTTGATTTCCATTTGAGCCTTCACACATGTCTCATATTATGGGACAATCTCTAATCACTTTATTTAAAAAATAAAGTGCTTTTTAGGAACTCATATCAGGCTCAAATGTACTTGAGCCATGATGGTTTCAAAAAAAGGAGTAACCTGATAGATTCAGTTAAAACAGAGAGAAATAAATTTAACACAAATTGACTCAATATTCAAGGTGATATAACTTCGTCTTTTAAGCATCAGTGAAGTTTTGTGGCAACCACAAATATATACCTCAAGATCAACTTTTTAAAATCTTCACTTTGTAGAAATTAATATGTGTGGCTTGGAATAAAATCATACATAGATTTCAAAAGTGCTATATTTCTAATAATTCAGTAGGTAATAAGTATATTATAAATCTATGTTAGATAAAAATACTGCTAATGTAGACACATCTGTAGAAGATGTATATAAGAATGAAGAAAATTGTTTCATAAAATGGAAGTGAAGAAAAAACAATGATTAATAAAAAATGTATTGTGTAGTTACACTAATAAATATCGTAAGTTAAAAATATGCTTAATCTATATTTCTTAAAGTTTATTTTTATTGTCTTGTTCTCCCTTCTCTCACTTAAAAATCTTTATACTGGGAAAGGAGAATTGACCTAATTCTAGGGATTGCCACCTTGTTGGGCATATAGACCCACTTAAAGTAGAGCTTTCCTTTCCTTTCTTAAGGTAATTTAGGGGAGACCAGAGTACTTTATTTTAAATATATATATCGATATCTTACTGAAGTTGAGATGATCAATTCAGTGTATGTCTTGTCCACTTTGAAGAGCAGAAAAGTATCAGAAAGCTTAAATGTATTAAAATGATTGTGACAAAAAGACAACAATCATTATCATCTTCTAATCCGGCATTTTATTGCACTCCAGACTCTGAAAGGTAACATCAGAAACACCTTCCTTACACCCTGTGTGTGTCACTGTCTACTCGATCATAGAGAAGCAGAGGAATATTTCCCATACGTTCAGTGGGATTCTTATGGAAACCGTGGGAAGAAGAGAGTGCAGGACTAAAACAAAACACATACGACCATTTCTTTTCTTTTTTCATTTTTTCTTGACTTGAGATACTGTACTGGATTCTACACAAAGAATGCACTTGGTTTTACAAATAGTAATAGATTCAAGATTCTAACACTCATTTCTCACCTTGAATAGAGAGACTGTATTAACATAATCAAATAATCTCACTTGAATCTTTGATACTTCCCTTCCAGAGGTTAGAGTTTCTGATATAAATCTCACTGAGTACTTGCCTCTTAAACGTTTTTATAAAACTCTAATCAGGTAAAATTAAGAAGCCCAAGGTTACTCCTAAGAAAAAAATACAGTTATGAGAAAGGAATGCATAGCCTAAGAGGTGTTTTTGCAGATCGGGGAGGTGTGCCATGGATTTATACCAGGCATATGAATTTAGGGCCGTCTTAGCGGTTGGTGCTGAAGAAGCCACCTCTTTCTACTATGGATACATCCTAGTTTAGGAGTTTAAGAACCAGAAAAATCAACTTCCAGAAAAACTACTCCATTTCATCATATGCAAACTAGGTCTCTACACTTTTCCCCAGAGCAGGTCCGTAGGCTTAAACGTATCAATTCATAGTTGATTCCTTGATTTTGGACTTTCTACAGCTGTAGGATTCATATCAAATACGTTCATGCACACAAGGAAGTTTAATTAAATTTCAGTAAACACAAGTGAAGCAATGATAATTGCCTAAATGAGTTGCTGAAATATGAAAGCCCTCCTTTTCTTTACTGCCAGTAATAATGCAGCCAATGACCTCAATCAATCTCTCTCTCTTCCTTCTGTCCCCTATCACTGCCTCATGCCCAACTTCAGCACATACATTCTCACACATAGAATTTGTATGAGAAGCAATGGATGTTTCTAATTTCCTTTTTTTCATTTTATCTTGGAATTATTTGCTCTTTGAATTGATGCCAATTTATCAATGAAATGTCAAAAGACCACTAAAAAAAAGTCTGTGATTCCTACAGATTCAACAACAACAACAACAAAATGAAAATATGAGAACAGAAATTATATCTGTAAGAACTTTTCTAACTTTTGGAACTGGTTTCTAATTTCTTTACATCTAAATGTTGAGTACTTAGACAAAACTCAACTAGGGATCACATAGAGTATCTTTCTAACGCATAACTATTAATTAAACAGAGGCATCAGAGTTCTCTGATGAATTTAAAACATGACTTAAATTAATTTATCTTACCCATTTACACTCATTGCATGCTGTTTGGTTTGAGGTGTAATTATTTGTGCCCCTATCTACATTGTCCAATATGGTGGCCACTAACTACAAAATTTTAATTAACTTTATATTAATTAAAATTCAATAAAGTTAACATTTAATTTTTCAGTCACATTAGTCATACGTAAAGTGCTCCATAGACACATAGGCCTAGTGGCTATGGCATTGGACAGCATAGGTACAGAATGCAGCATAGATACAGATCATCACAGAAAGTTCTATTGAAGCTCTAATAACATCAGGGACAGTTACTTAAAAACCAACTAAGGCAAAGGTAGAAGAGCTTACATGTACCCTGTTGGCATAAAAAACATATTTCCAACTTGTTCTTCATTCTCTCACCAATTTCTTTATATAACTTATAAGAGTACCGCATCTCTACAAAACATTCTATTAAGTGCTAGTACATAATTAGGACACAGTACACCACACATTCTACTTCAGAGGCTGGCAAACTCTAAAGAACCAGACAGTAAATATTTTAGGCTTTGAGGACTATTTGTTCCTGTCACCACTACTCAACTCTGCTGTTACAGTGCAAAGGCAGCCTTAAACAATGTGTCATCAAATGGACATGGCTGTGTTCCCATAAGACACTATTTATAAAATAGGCAGTGGGCCAGATTTTGCCTGCAGACCATAATTTGCCAAGCTCTTGCTCTAGTGATAGATTAGCACTTACATAGTAGGTAAAATAGCTCCATATAGGTACAAGGTGCACTGTGATAAATGCTGTATGTGCAAAGTCTTACGGAAACACAGGGCTGAGAGATAGATTTTGACTGAGTGAACGGAGGAAGATTTCCCAGAGGAGATGAGACATAAAATGGGTCTTGGAAAATGAATATGACCTCAGTAAGTAAATTTGGAGAGAAGGGAATTTCAGCAAGAGGAAACAACTTGAGAAAAGACAAAAGCTTAACAACATAAGACTTGTTCAATGAGTCAGTGATAGATCATTGTAACTGGAGCTGACAGAGGCACCAGAACATATTTTATCCTAGGATATTTTTTCTTAACATCAACAAAAAGCGGTATTTCTCTAAGAGGTCCATGGCTTAGCTATGTAATCTCTGGTATTTGTTAAAATTTAGATTCTGTGCCCCAATCTCCAAAAATTCCAATTCAGTAGATGTGTGGTAGGGCTTAAAAATCTCCAGTTTGAGCAAACATTGCTATGATTCTGAACACATGAAAGTTTGAGAACCACTGACATCCGTGATTATTTAAAACATCTCTAAACACCCTTCCTTCATAATTTAAAAAAGGGTAAAGAGTTTTAACATTTAAAACAGGCAAACCATTTAAGAAAGACTGAACAATCTTAGAATATTTTTGAGCCTATTTTGAAACTTTACCCCTTTTTCAAGTAAAAGGTTTCAGAATTTTGCTATTTACTGTTTAATATGATTTCAAGAAGTTCCTCCTCATTCTAACCAATTTCAACTCATTGAATAGCCTGTGTTCATTACATCATTTCAACAATGAATTTTTATCCATCAGTTATTCTTTCTTCCAGGACAGAGCTTTCTGAAATAAAATATACAATTCATTTTAATTATTCTCACTCACATCCTTGCCCTCATATTTTCTAGAGCAAATCATCTGTCAACTGAAATTTCTCCATATATCTTTCTTGTGACACATTAATAAAGTTTACATAACACAGTAGATAGATAATAATGTTATATTAGTTCATAAAAGAAATATTTAGTTTAATTTTTATATCTTTATTAAATATGGCTAGTGATATGAAGAACATTTGAATCAATAGAAGTACATGAAATTCTTTAAAAAAAAATGGTGCTTCCAGTCCTTTCCCAGTATGAGCTCTCTTGGAGCCAACTGCCTTATAAGCAGAATCACTTTTCCCTAAAAGCATCAGCTTATGCTTATCTACACTAAAACTCATGTTTGTTTTTACCAATTTAGGAAGACTTTCTATAAGATAATTTTCATTTTATTTTCCTCATTTTGGATACCTATGACATTTTTAGATTAAAATTTGTTATGATGTAGCATTCTAAAATACATCATTTTTAATACCAAGGCTTGTATTGGGTATAATTTGAATTGGAGACATTAAACATCTATAACTGTGGCTTTAAATTTGGAATGCTATGAATTATGTATAGATATATTGCTATAAGAACCTTTATAAGAACTGTGCATGTTTAACATTTAAAACTGTTGATATGGCAGAAGTAAAATTTTCTCTAACTGTCCTTTATTGAAAGGTTGTTCAAGGTAAATTGAAGCAATTTATTTACAAATATGTTATAAAATATAGTGGTACTTTTTGAAAGAGAAGGACATTTCAAACAAAACATTCTTGAGTGGAACTTGAAAACTGCTGAATATCCCATGTAGAAAGATAAGCACCTAAGTGAGAAATGAAGAAAGCCATCTTTATCACAAGGTTTCTTCATGTAAAATAAAGAACATGAGAAAATTAATAAATCCTATAATAAAGAAAAAAAGTATTTGAACCTTAAGTTTACAGACTCATAGAAAGTAAATCATTTTCAGAAGTCAGAGCTTATCTCTAGAGAACAGGAGGATAAAAATTTTGCCTAGATGCAGACTCTTCACAAATTGCCTAAATATGTCAGCAAGCTTCCTGGTAAAAGAATTAAGAACAATGATGAACTCAAAAACGTTTAACAGTTGGCTCTCCCAGGGCAGGAGAAGGTAAGAGGTGGGCAAGGAAAGAAGGAGACAGTTCTCATTTGTAGTGTTTGTCAATTTCTATTGTATAATACTCCTACCACTGATGATTTCAAGCTACTACTGTGAAAAGCAAAGTTGGAAAGAAATGCTAGCTCTGTGGGTTGCTCTAAGTCACTTCCCTACACCTCTAGAAAAAAAAAAAAACTGAGCTGTGATGCAAATTTTAGCATGTCCAAATAAATACGGAAAATACAGTCTATATTACAGAACTAGTAAAACATGGGACCATAATTCAAGAGAATTTTAATAACTTCAGGGTTCTTTCTTGAGCATGGACATACTAAGAAGTTGCAAGAATCAGGCAGGATAATAACAATTCAATCCATCCAATTAGGTTGAACTTATAAATATTGTCCAAATAAATAAATAAATCTCCACATAAAATTAACACATGAAAATCTACCCTATATTTTAATTAAAGCAGCTGAATGGGTCATCCCCAGATATTCCCAAGGCATTTACATGAAAAAATGATGTGGTCACTTAAGAAACCACAGATTTTCTATAAATTAAAAAAAACCTGGATTTGAATGCCCAGATTACCAATTATGATTTGTATAACCTTGAATAATTCATTTGACATAGCTGAAGTTCAGTTTCTTCTTTCTTTAATCTATATAATGCTAATCTTGATAACATAATGTAAGTAAAATATTTGGCACATTTTTTGGATTTTATATAGGTTAAATTTCAAGGGTGATCAGCATTCCCCCCACCCCCAACACACATACACCCCAATACACTCACTCCAAGAAAAGAGTGTAGTAGTTCCTGCGAGTTGTGGACCCAATAGTGATTTCTGTTCTTATTTGGAGGCACATTGTTATGTAAAATTGTTTCCTTTCTTATTATACCATTGTGAGTTTAATTATTTTCTGTTAACTGTAGCCAATAGAATCCTAATGGATAGAAGGGAAAATAAAATGGCTGATTTATAAAGCTAGTGTTAAGAATTAGCATGTATGTAAAGCAATTAATGGAATGCCTTAAGCAAAGTATATTAGTTGCCCATATATTTACTAACAATTTCATTCCCTCCTTTCAAAAATTTGAAATATGGACAAATAACAATCTTTGAAATAGCATGGAAGACTAGTGGTAGAATGAGCTAGGCAATGAGAGGAAAACCTTGGCTATAGTATGGGTACACCACTTATTAGCTCACATGACTATGGCAAAGTCATGCCCTTCTCCAGTCCTCTGTTGCTCATTTATTGAAAAGGATCTAATATTACTGAGTGAAGAATATTATTGTAAGGAGCAAACAGCAAATGTAGCTGAAAAGATATCACAAATACTTGTACTGGATAACATTAGTAAACCTTCTTCACAAGCCCCTATAATGGGAGAGACACAGAAGCAGGATAAAAATAAAGTGCAGATGTGTGTTAAACAACCTGGAGGACTAAAAACGAAAGGCTTATAGAAACTATTACACTCCTCAGTGATCCATTCAAGTCTCTGATGAAATTCAATACATAGAACCATAATGGTTATTAATATTAATGTACTTTCCAATTATTTTCTTATCAGGTTACAGTTTTGCCATACTATCTGCCCTTTGCCATGAAAGAAATAGCTTCATGGTCTTTTATGTTTTGTCATGAATCAAAGCTATTTTTAATGCAAAATTTTAATTATGATAAATATAACTAGTATGCATTGTAGTGTTCTTTTCAAATACACTTGATATACATTAACTCATTTGATTCTCCTCACAACCTCAAATGTGACATAGGTTATAGTAACCTTTTCTTTATAGATGAGAATAGTCAATCTCAGAGAACTTGCTTTCCAATGATTACAAAGATTGAAGTGTCAGAAAAGAAAAAGAAATCCAGATCTCATTCCAAAGTCTATGTATTTTTAAGCATTTACTATATTATACTAGAAGGTATTTTAAGATAAAAATCAAATGTTTTTTATATTTCCAAGTCTGTTGAAAATGAATCACTGTTATTCCTGAGGCATACCATATATCACATTATAAAATTGATTATCTCACAAGCTTATCATTTTATAAACCCTTCAGTATTTTTCTCTTTATCTTCATTACATGTACATTTTAGATTGAAAATACTTTCAACACAATTTTTCAATATGCCAATGTTTTGTGGTACACAGAATATTCAATCAAGCTGTGTTTTTCTACCTGCTCAGCATTTTTCATCATTATTTTCCAGATTGGCTGTTAGGCAAAATAAATAGATGAGCCTAGGTGTGGTTAGTGCACACCTGCACATCAGTAATCCCACTATCACCATATGGTCATATAACTTTCGTAAACACTGACAATAGTGTTGTATCACTGGAGCAGAATAAAAAATATCATTAGTGCAATCATCTTTTGACAAAAAAAAGTTTGACTAATTAAAAAATATCCTTATGGTTTTGGACATGTTCTCTTTGACATGATTTTGTGTTTTGGAATTAAAATGTTGCTTAGGTTGTCAGACTGTCCTGATGAATGCTCAACAAGTTTTGAAAATAATATATAAATAGTGCTTTTTTTGAAATTCAAAAAGCTATCAGAGATTCAAGACTGAAGTACAAATTAAGACCACCAAAGTATGCAAGTATTTTATAAAAGTTTTCAAGAAATTAACAGTTTATATATTATAGTTAAAAACATCGGTACGAAGTGCTTAGATTGTATGTTGCCAAAAAATACTCATTTAGAACATCAAGTATTTACTCTCCTCATAATGAATAAAATTATTGTAAACTAATCATTTTATATAAAATGTCATATATAATTTTAATGAATATACAATGTATAATTATTATTTTAATTCAATGATTGTTATAATTTAAATTTGAGAATAAATCTATAAGATCTATATAATGATTATATAAAATTCATTCATAATTATACATATAAATAGATACATAAATAAATTATCATGGGATAACAGATATTAATTTCAAATTCATAGATGTAAAACTAAAACTGTAGCTTGGGTTTAAACATAGAGAGAGGTGTGAGTAAATGAAAGGAGAGGAGTTACCCTTTGCTACTCTCGGAGTGCTCAGCCTAAAGAAAAGATACTAGACGGGAGGTTACAATGTAGGGGCAAAAAGAAGGCAGTCTGTTAACAAGAAAGATACCAATGGAAGAATCACATGAGAAATGGAAGTGTAGGTAAAGTTGGAAAGGCAAATAAAAATGTTAGACAGAGTTAAGAAAGTTCCAGTTGATTCAGAAAGCAATGTATAGTCAGAAAAATGGCAGACTGAGAAGCAGAGACGGAGTCAGAAATCAAGGCCTAATGGACAGAATGGTTCCAGCACTCAGTCTGGGAATGATTTTGTGACCATATAAAATATGCCTAAGAATTAAGAAGCATCAACTCCAGGAAACCAGAAAAAAATGAAAGTTCGAATCTTCCAGATACGAAGTATTTTCAATGAGAACAAGTAGATAAATGACGTAGGCTTTGATTTTTTGATTCAGAAGAACATTATCTGAATAATTTGCTCACACAAATTGGAAACTGTGGAAAAGTGCCTAATCCATTGATCTCTCAGCCATTTTATTTCCATCACAGTGTAATTGTGTTATTGTTGATGATACCATATGCTATCCCTAATTAGACCATAAACCTAAGTTTGATCTGAAAGAAAAGGCTGAGAAGTAAAAAAAATATCTGCTGATTCAAAGTATAACCACAGCTATTTTGGTACAAGGCAGCATTAATAATCTAAAATAAATTTTGCTGTCAGTATTTGAATGTCAAAGAGGCATTTAAACACATATACTAAATGGACCAAAATCTATAAGGTTCCAAAATGAATTCACAAAAAATTATTTTATTAATTAGCAAAATTATCAGTATCTAATAAGGTTTATTTTTTAAAAAAGCAAAACATTGAACTCTGAAAGCTAAAGCTGTAATGCTACTTTCAAGTAATCAAGAATTATTGTTAACAATTAAACAGTGAGTATTTCAAACAATAGTGATAAAAATTGAAAATGTTTATTATCTAATAGAGAAAGCAAAATCCATTCGGCTAGTTTCAACATTCATGACCATAATTTACTGAACCTTTCTCTCATGATTTTCCCTCTGTTTTTCTTTGTCTCTCTCCTATGTCTCCCATTTAGTAGTCCCTCCTCCTATATTTCTACATTTTCTCTCTGTCCCTCTTTTCACAAAATACCTTTTCATCTCCTCTGACTTTACTCATACATTCTTTCTCCTTCTGGTTTCTGAAAAATGTAATATAGTATTAGAAGGATACAGATTTCTAGTGATTTTTACAAGGTAGGAATAAAACATGCTAGAGGCAAAATTTCACATTTGCATTCTAGTGTTAGAAGCAAAACTATTAAAATGCAAAAAATGAGTTTAAAATGAATTTGAAATAGTAGCTACTTTATGCCTGTGGTGTAGATCAAGACCAAAATTGCTAATATAGCTGTGCTCTTTGCCTTTTTATTCATAGTCACCAAAAATTGTCACTTCTTTATGAAAGGAATTTTATCTCTGAACTCAGATAAGTTGCAAAATGATGTTCTACACATAAATTAAGCCTCTGTCCAACTCTTATTTCATAAAAATTTTAGTGTACTTTGAAATTCAATAAATTTATTAAGAATATTTTGCCCTCAGTCATTATATATGGAGACTTAATTCTTACTTTTTAAAAATATTTACCCTGGAGTTATCTTTTGTTTCCATAGTCTAATATTTCAAGCCAAGAACAGACAGAATCTTTAAGATACATTTCCATTAAAACTAAGCCTTCCCAATAAAATACGTTCTGCTAAAAGTAACACCTCCCAATCCTACCTCATTAGGTAAGATATTGTTACTTACATAGTGCTTAGGTCTTCATAAATTTTCATGCTAATTAGGATTATTTTGCTAAGGAATAAGAAACATATTTCTTTGAGTAATATGATGACTAAGTGCATATATAAATTGAGCGGTGATTGAAATCATGAGTATCATTGAATCAATCACATGTCTATACAGAATGAAAACAGAAGTGGACTATCAAGCATGCTATTGAATGGATGGGCTAACAGCAGACCCAGCAGACAAGTCAACTTCAGTTTTGCTGGAGCAAAATGTCATTAGCTTTGTTGTGTCAGCTGATTCTGCAGCAAAACAAACAAACAAACCACACACAGACACAGATATTGGCAGGGGAACATTTATTCAGAAAGTCAAGGTAGAGACAATTTCAAAAGTTATACTAGAAAGCAAACCTAGCTCCTATTTCATTTTGAATTAAGACTTTAGAGAACTGTGAATATACATGTTTTTTTCCTGGCATTTTCCTAATTCTCAATATGTTCTAAGTTTGTAAATTGTTTGTTTTCTTATGAACTAGCCATAATCACTTGTAGTAAATAGAAATTGTTTTTGAAAACTTTATTATAAAACAGGGATTGGAAATTAAAGTTTTCTAGCATTCTGGAAGGAACAGGAATTCAAGACAATTTCATAATAACTAAAAGAGAGAAGAGAAAAATCAAGCAGGTCACGCTCTTGGTAGGAGGAAAGAAATAAGGTCTTGGCTTGTGAATCTGAGATCTGGAAAGATAAAGATAGCATCAGTTGCCCTCTTTCCATGAGGATGCAGAGAACTGGCAGGGAGAGAGTTGGCCTGGGTAGAAAAACAAAGAAAGTACTGATACATAATGGAGACTTGCTGGGGTTAATTTCACAGCAGAGTTTGAAGGGTGAAAAGGGATAAAGGGAACTAGAAAGTTTTTCCCTTTTAAAGGGAACATTCCCCACCAAAGTCTTTTGATTATTTCAAGAAATGAGAGGAAGGAAGGAATAAAAGGGGTCCCAGAAAGAAAACTATTATGAGAGTCAAGCATACAGGGAGATTTGAAACTGTGGACTGCACACCTCCAGGAGTTCAATTTCCATAAAGATGCTAGCTGAACCTAAGGCAAAGAAATGATGAGAAACACTGGGCTAATAGAAATCCCCAAATCTAAGGCTCTGAAAACAAGGTTGGAGCCAGGGTGACCTGTTAGTAATCAGGTCACCCTGATTATTAATAATTCTACAAAGGAATCCCTTTCAGGAAGGCCAGAGTTCAGATATACCCTGCAGGGGCCAGGGTGGTGCTTTGGTACTGATTCCAGTTCATTACCTCAAGGTCATTGTGGCAGGAGGAGAGAAGGGTCTGTCTTAAACTAGAAATATTATGAAAATAGTTTACATGTAGGAAACTGAAGCCAACTTTTTAAACACTCAGCAAAAGCACATCTGCAGCCAGGAGAGAGACTAGATAAACCCAAATAACAGATGGCATTTGTCATTAAGAAATGCCAATGTCAATACAAAAAATTAGTAATAAATGCAGGAGCCGAAGAGTGAGAACAACCCAAAATAATAGCTGCGGCAGAGGAGGTGGGAGTCTGGTGAGCCGGAGGGAAGGAAAAGGGAAACCCACAGCACCAGAGTAAGAGCGGAAGTAGCTAATAACTTTCAAAGAACCAGAGAACAAAAGGGCTTACAGTGAATGATTCTTTTGTTGAGATCTCAGGTTAAAAGTTACATTCAGAACACTTTTCTAAAAAAGCATTGTCTACATCTCCATACTCCCCACTCGCCAGCCTCTGTAGCCCCCTGATGAGGGAAAAGTTAAGAGCATGAGCTCTGGAGCTGGACCACTTAGGTGCACATTTGCTGTCCGCAGACTAGCTCCGGGACCTCAGTTAGATTACTCCAGTGCACAGTAAGTGCTCAATATGTGTTAACATGTGTCAGCTATCACCATTATTATTAAAGTGGGATTTAAAGATAAAAGGGACAGAAGAGCAGTAAGGAATGCCATGGGTAAGGGCTAAGGGGGCAGCCAAAAATGTAATGATTTTCAGCTTCTCAAACACTGAAGCACATAATGATTTCATCAGGAGAGAAATACATCTATTAGGAGTTGTTCTTCAAGAGAAATATGATATTTAGGTTATTTCTATAAACAGAAACTTCCTTTTGCATATGTAGTTTGACACAAATAATGTATTCTCATTTAATATTTTAATATATGAGCTGTGTCCTTGATGTAAATGATATTTCTTCCAGAAAAAAAATGACATTATTTGAAAAAAATAGTTGCTTTCTTTTCTCAGTACAGCCATCCACATATCCAATCACATGGACAAGCTCCACACTTCCAGCTGAAATGTTGAGGCACAATTTAAACACTGAAAGTTTCTGAAGCTTGAGAAAACTAGTAAGAAAAGCCCCAGAAAATTCATTAGTGGAAAAACCACTTAGTATTCAAGTTACTTTATTGTTACGTAAAATTATTTTCTTAAATCTGATGTATTTTTGTATGTTATGAAAACATCATGTCATATAAGTATTATAATTTTTGCAAAGTTAAATTAATTTAAAATAGTGTGATAGAGCTTAATACACATTTTACCTCTTGTAAAATGCATTAGAATATGATTAGTATGCAGTGCTCCATCTCAACTGGAAAAGAAAGAAATCAGTGTGACCAATGGAAATGCTATTCGCTATTAACTAGCTGAAACAGCAGCAGGTCTAAAGTATCTGCATCTCATTTTAGATTTAATTATTGCAATAACATCTCATTTGCTTCAAGGTATTACAATTATCTTCTGTTTTAAATTGAAAGGTATTTTAGAATGAATGCAGTTAATGCAGCAAAAGGTTCAAAACGTCCAGAGCATTGAGCTTTAAAGTAGAACAACCTACATTTTAAACAAATCCTCACTAAAAGACTGTGTGAGAAATGCATTTCCTTTCATGAAAACCCCAGTGTATGTGCCTAGTGAGATACAATGATTTTTTTTTTCTGATTTCAATGTTATCAAGTAAAAAAGAAAAATGACATTAGGTACAGATCGATAATAAGCGTTAACATTAATCAAGATCAAAACAAACGCTCATTTTCAGAATTTCATAAGATACTATTTGTAAGTATGAAATATTCACTTAATTTTCTGTAAAACTATTTTAAAAATGAAACCAAATGAAGCTTTAAATCTGACATGGATCAACAGTAAGATATTTTCTTCTTCTTAATTAATTACTCTTGAAATAATTCAAAACATTTTTTAACAATATTTAGCATAGAGTCAAGGCCAATTTAGCCACTGGGCACAGTGGGAGGTACAGGGCCCAGGACCCCAGATACATTTTGGGGTCTTTAGAAATGTTTTAATTTCTTGTGAAATCAAAAGAAGAAAATGTTCTGGACATTTTGAATCTTTTGCTTCATTAAAAGGTTGAATATAATACAGCTTGGGTTATATTTCTCATTATAATAATGTAGTTGTTACAACATAATCTTATTATTATTATTTTTAATGGACTCAGGGGACTACAAAGTCAAAATTGCCTCTGGCTAAGGAATGTATTGGTCAACCCTTGCTCAAGTACAAAAAGTCTGTTTCCTGAAAATCTCATGGATCCTAAGTGCACAAGTTGAACTTCTGCCTCAGAATAAGTAGAAATTCTCCAGACACTCTTTGTCTTTTTGGCTCTTGCTCAGTTGTCAAGATTGACTGGATGCTTGTCTGTGTCTCTCTGTGACTTTACTTTCTTGTATCTCTGCTTAGCCACCCTCCTGCACAGGAACTTCAACCCTGAGGCACTGACTTTCCTGTTGAGTTCTGCAGAGCTAAGGGACTTAGTCTAATTGTCCTTCCTTGTATTAGTGCTGTACCTCTGCCTTCCTTTTTGAGTCCCTGAGCAGAGACTGGTTCTCTAATAAAGAGAAGGTTGGGGGATTATAGTAATTAATTTCTTAACAGTTCTTACACTACTGGAGTTCTTTCTAAAATAATTCATTCAATCTTATCCATCTATTTATTTCATATTGTGATTATTGTGAATTGAACTGATTTTAAATAAGAACAAAGATTATTTCTCCATAATTTTTAAGTATAATTATTCAATTAATCTCACACATACAGGAAGTTTTTTTTTTTAATCTTTAGCCCATTTGATTGGATTATAGAGTATGTTAAATGTAAACAACTAATACTTAGGTAAAAATAAACTCATTATTTTTTCATTTACTATAATTTTTATGCTAATAAATTACTTATATTGAGAATATTTTCTCTTCCAAATACACACACACACACACACACACACACACACACACACACACAGAGAAAGAGAGAGAGAGAGAGAGAGAGAGAGAGAGAGAGAGAAATACACAAATGATTTTAAGGAGTTTCCTCAGGTACCTGGATGAATCCAGATGTGCTTCTTGGAAGGAACATTATCTAAGAGCACAACAATTCGAGAAGATGTGGTTTACACTAGATATCAGCCAATTTCAAGATAATCCATTAGACAATTAGTCCAAACAGACCATACAAAAATGAAAAAATGACTTTTAAATGTTTTTTTTCTTGTCACTGATAATTGTCATTGTCAGCAAATCCTCTCAAAACAATCTTAATTATAAATGACTAGCTATGGGTGGACTACAGTATTATATATGCACTGGGAAAAATTATTGCTTATCCCTGTAGTAACACTAACATTTAACCAGTGCTCATTAACTTCCAAACTTATTCTCAGAACTTGTATGTCTCATACAACAGACAATATTATTATCCCCATTGTCTTGTCTCTGGCCAAGGAATGTATGGGTCAACCATGGCTCAAGTACAAAAAGTCTGTTACCTGAAAATCTCATGGATCTAAGTGCACAAGTTGAACCTCTGCCTCAGAATAAGTAGACATTCTCCAGATGTTCTTCGTCTTTTTGGCTCTTGCTCAGTCATCAAGATTGCCTGAGTGCTTGTCTGTGTCTCTCTGTGACTTTACTTTCTTCATTAATCATTAATTCCCATAGAAATTACGGTAATTAATGCATAGAAATATTAAGTAACTTGTCCAAGGGCACATTGCTAGTAAGTGGTAGAGCCAGAATATGAACACAGGCAGCCTGGCTCAGAGTTGGTGCTCAAGTAATGCTGCTACACAAACAACACAAAAATGCAGATGCACATACGTGCCACACACATACAGTCACCTCCGTTATCCATAACAACCCTTTTTCTTACAGGCTAGGTATAAAAATTATATGTCCACTGAAATGAATGCGCACTGCTTTAATCACATTGCCATATCATTTATGGTGAATTGAGGTATTTATTCTTCACTCCCCAATCTTCCCCACCCAAGCCAGCCAGCTCCACCATTGCTGGGTCAAAATTTTAGCAGTGGTTGCTATCCTCTAAGTCCCAGACCCTATAATGTTTCTTATTCTCTTTGCTCCTTTGGGGGTGATAACAGCTTCTCACTGTTGCTAGTAAAAAACTCTCTCCTTGACCATACTGTACTGAAGCCTCCTCTGAACGCTTTTCTCAACCACATCTAGACCTTTCAACATCTGTGACAACCCTTACATAATCTAATTTTAGCAAAAACCCTAAGTCAGTTTAGAGAGAATACCCCTGCTTCAATATTTGATCACCTCAATATTTAATCAACTTCCTTATCCACCGTCATTCTTTAGTTGATCACTGTGGCTTGCCTTCAGTAGGAATCCTGTCAAGCTAGGTTAGCCAGAATCACTCCTCACCCCTCATGTTTCCTCTTTGTAATTTTCTATCCACTGACTCCTGCCCTTCTCTCTGGGTGTAAATTCTCACTTGCCCATGCTATATTCAGAACTGACCCCAGGACTATACTGAGGTATCTTTTCCATTATTGCAGTAGTTCCTAAATAAAATCTGTGCTTGTCACTTTAACTGTAGTCCAGCTCTGTTATTTCTTCAGCACTAGTCCCTGAATGTTTCCCCATCTCAGATTAGTCCACTTAGCCCTGCCCACACCCTTAAATAACCCTTTCATTAAACTCTCTTCAATTAAACCCCTCACACGTCCATCCACTCCGGGAGTTTGTGGTCGGGGCACTAACTGATATAGGGTGAGACCCAGAATTGAAGACCTAGATTGTTTGACTCCATCATGATTCTTCAAACAAACATTTATATTAAAAAGGAAAGAAGGAGGAGATCCTGAAATTAGTTTTCTCCCTTTCAAGACCACTGAAATGCTGATTTCCACTACAATGACTTTTAGAGAAGAGAGGTTTCAGAACTTAAGTATTCCAATTTATTGAACATTTACTCTGTGCAATTGAAAATACAAATAGCAATAAATAAGCATTGGAGAAATCACAGTCCCTACACTCTTTGAGCTTAAATGCTAGTGGATAAAATATACAAGCAAACATTGTATTGAATGTTATAGAATGCTGTATTTGAAAAAATGACATAGCTAGGCGCTCTTTATGTTTAAGGTAATGAACTAGAGGGAATGGCAACTAAGTTGGTACCTAACAATGAGAGTAGCTGGACAAATAAAAAGGAAGCAAGAACATTCTGGAAAAAAAAATCTGTGATTTGTTTTAAATACAACATTTCAAAAATGTGGCATTCTTTTTTCTGGTAACTATTTATAAATGCTTAAAATATTTTTCCAGTATTTCTCTAAATATTTAATTATAATAAATATATATTGATACGATTAAAGAATTAAAAATATATTTTTTGTAATATAGCTACATTACTAAACAGATATTGTAGCTTACAAAGACTGTTTTTTTCAATTAGATTTGAGACAAAACTATACCTAATGTTACAGGATTTTACTTTCATTGATGGGATTTTAAGCTTTCCCTGTTAAAAGGAGCCCTTCTCCATAATGCAAAGATTATTTAGCACTGATTTATCAAATCAAAGCATAATTTTACATACCTTTGGACTCCAATTAAACTGGACATTTCAAAGATTTTTGTTATTTGCTTTTTAGAGCAAATATGTACACTCTGCTTCCTTATGTAGGCTGCTCTTAAGTAAAATACTTCAGTTCTCATGAATTCAGTCAGAAGGGGAAAATATCAGAATATTTTGCTATCAGACTGTGAACTGTGACCTTAATAGACTTCTAATCTCAAAGTTAATGATAGAAATATTTTCTAAAAACAGCAAAAACTTTAAAGTAGGTGAATTCAAATTTGTTGTTGTTAAAAATAGCTGCTTCCTAGAGCATGCTGTTCTCTTCTTAACTTTTAATGAACTCTTGAAAGCTCACTTGAGAATGATAATCAGGTTGGCATTATTCTCTAAGTGCCCCAAATCTAAAAACATAGCAAAACTTTTAAAACAACAAAGATATAATATTTGAGGTTAATAAGCCTAGATGCTTCAATAACATCATGCTTACCTCAATAACCCAGATTTCTTTCTCATATTTTTTACAATAAATTTGGACAACCTTCAAATTAAATGTACACAGTGTTTCACAATAATTTATGTTTCAAATGTTGAAATGTTATTCAATGGTAAAATACTGTATAAATAATCAAATAGGTCAAAAACATGTATTAGGGACTAATCTATTAACAAGTTTTCACTTTTAAGCCTCATGGTAAAGCCTCTTTAAATACAAAGACAACATTTAAAATTAAATTTTGCAGAAGCATATATAAATGACAATATACTAATCTTAATGGCTGGGCACCATGGCTCATGCCTGTAATCCCAGCACTTAGGGAAGCCAAAGCAGGTGGATTGCCTGAGGACAGGAGTTCAAGACCTGCCTGGCCAACAAGATGAAACACCTTCTCTACTAAAAATACAAAAAAATTAGCAGGTGCCTGTAATATCAGCTATGTGGGACACTGAGACATGAGAATCACTTGAATCCGAAAGGTGGAGGTTCCAGTGAGCCGAGATCATGCCATTGCACTCCAGCCTAGGCAACAAGAGCAAAGCAGTCTCAAAAAAAAATTTTTTTTTAAAGAATGGGGTTCCACCAAGACAATCCTAAGCAAAAAGAACAAATCCAGAGGCAGCACACTACCTGATTTCAAACTATACTACAAGGCTACAGTAATCAAAACAGCATGGTACTG
>CAUYLG010046036.1:7500-67001 GCA_963573385.1 Cacajao melanocephalus | reverse complement strand
GAGTTTGTGTCCTTTGTAGAGACATGGATGAATCTAGAAACCATCATTCTCAGCAAACTGCACAAGAACAGAAAACCAAACACTGCATGTTCTCACTCATAGGTGGGTGATGAACAGTGAGAACACTTGGGCACAGGGAGGTAAAAACACTCACTGGGCTAGGTGTGGGGGTAGAGGTAAGGGGAGGGACAGCAGGGGAGATGGGGAGGATGGGGAGGGATAACACCAGGAAAAATGCCTGATGTAGGTGACGGGGAGTGGATGGAGACAGCAAACCACTGTGGCCTGTATGTACCTATGCAACAATCCTGCAGGATGCAGGATGTGCACACGTACCCCAGAGCCCAAACTACAATAAATAATAATAATAATAATAAGGAGGTACCATTACGTATATATATATAACAAAAATAAACACTGACAAAAATTCTTGCCAGAGACATGAGTGAAGTCTAATAAGAGAGCTTTAGGGGAAGACTTTCTTGTTCTCAAAGATGGACCCAAAGAAAGATCATGTTCCTTTTCTATCTTCTAGCCTTTCAATGATGTTGCCTATTGTGATGGTCACTACCTTATGATAGTGAGGAAAGGTCACATTCCTTTTCCTACTTACAGACTTTCAATGTTGCCTATTGTGATGGCCACCACCTTGTGACCATGAAGTGTAGTTGATATATTGAAGGTGGAGGAATGGAAAGATGGAAGGAAGCTATGTCCCTAATCACATTATTGAATTATTGAATTATTAAGCCCTGGAACTTTCCTACCTTTGAACTTCCTATCAACCAAGAGAATATTTTTCCTTATTGTTGAAGTCACAGTGGGTTGGATCTTCTGTTAAATGCAGGTGAGAGCACTCTTACTGATACAACCTCTCATAGCATCTATATCTCGCTTAACAACTTAAATTTTTCCTAAAGTCTTGCTGCTGGGTTTGATTGAAGTAAAACAATACTCATTAATTTTAATGAGAAAAATTATGGTGCATTCCATCTTAACCCATGCCAAAAATTTGTTAAGAAGTAGCCTCAAGATCAGTATATTGTGAAAGCGAAGGAAAGGAAGCAAGATTGGGCAGAGTGGTCTCAACAAAGTCCCAGCCAACTCCATTCATAGCTCTGACACTGGGGTGGCCTTTCCAAATTGTTTGAATTGAAATGAAGAGGCCAGAACTTTACAGGCTTGCTTTGACCAGTTGTGGGATTCAGGCTGGCCCTGGAAATGCCAAGGTATTTCTCTTAATGTTAGGGCAATTCCCAGAGAGGACTGCACTTTGAAAGCTGTCAGTGGATTGTGCTTCTAAATACTGAGTAATAATCCTTCAGTACTAAAAGGAAACCTACTCTGTGTATCACCACATCAACTCTACATTGGAGCCTTTTCTGGAAGATGGTGGAAAGGCAGGTGATTGATTTTTATGTGCACATTCAATGTTAGAATCATACGGCCTTGTCTTGATGATGACTTTTTTCTTTGAAGCTTTGACCAAAAAGGGTAAGGTTGACCTTTGAAATACACAAAAATAGCATCATAGAAATTACCACGTCTTCTTCCCTTTTACTTGGCTTACGTACACAAAGCAAAACTTGGGAACTCATCAAGCATGACATGAAACTCAAATTTGTTTCACATGATAGTCTTTGATTAGAAGCTATTGTATTGAGTAAATTAGACGTATGTCCTTATCTGACACAATAAGGTGAAAAAATGATTTCTTATGGTATGTTTATCTAGTGGATTTGGGGAATTAAATGTCATTATACCAAAAAAAGTTTGATAAATAACATAAGTTTTCAAGTGTTGTTATAGTTAAAATTCATTAAATGAACAATTGTTACATACAGTAAGCTTATATATACTATATCCTAACCACATATCCATAAAATATACCTTCCAATTGTCAGACAATTGAATTTTCTTTACTTTTCTATAGCTGTCCATAAATCATTACTCGCTTTCATGATGATGGTATGAAAGGTACAGAGGAAAGCACTGCCTTGAAAATGGTCACTTTGGTTGACCATTTATAGAGCTGTCATTCTGTGGGATTTATAAGCAGCACAGATACATTCAAATATAACAGCATTAGGGTCAGCCTGTGACAAAACCCATATCTTTATATTAGCTTGATACTAAACATTGTAAATATCCCAAATTATCCAAAAAGAGGGCCATGCAAAGCCAACAAAAGGATTTTTGTTTTTTTAAAAAAAGAGTCACTCGTCTTGCTACAAACATCTCTCTTCTGGTATCAAATAGGCTCTGGGTGAACCACTGTACCCAAAATGCTTCCCAGAAGCAGACTCTGCTGGTGACTCCCCACTTCTTGGCACAGATCAAATGGTAACTACCCTGTGGAAAAGGGCTAGCTGAGACAGCAACATGAAGACCAGAGTCTAGACACCAAGATTATAAAGAATGTTGGAAAGAGAGAATTTACATAGCAGCCCTGTAACCCAAAAGATCCTGTCTCTCTTTCATAAGACTTAGTCAAGCTCATTATGGAAGCAACCTCCAGCAGCTAATTGGTATCACAGTGCTTCTGAGCTGTGACCTAAAAAGTGGGGGAGATGTAAAAGCCAAATAAAGTGACATAAAGAAATTCCCATCCTGGTCCTATGGTTGTCTTGTGAGCTATTTCTATACTATATGTACATAAACAGCTCTTCTTGGGTGGTGGTTTAATGTCTTTATACCTTCCATTGCAATTACACTGAATGGAGCCGCAACAAATCTTCGTAATGCCAGTCTCATCTTTCCACCTCATTGACAGCTCAGGAAATGCATCTGAAATTCATAGTAGCCTCATAGCCTATGGCAAGAGAAATCCATGCTGCTAAAATTTTATTTTAGAATTCAAGCTGGTTTTCCTCAGTTTAGGATGCTCCGTTTTTTAATCTTTTGCTGCCTACCACACTGTATCAAAATAACCAGCCAATATTGTTCAACTGTCAGGGGCCTCAGCTGCCTTTGAATTTTATCAGTACAAATCAGTACTGGAACATGTTAAAAATAATCCCAATAGATTAGCATTAATAGAATTAAGAGCAGAGGTGAAAATGTGTATAAACTTTGACTTCAATGCTCTCCCCCTTCCTTTGCTGACTTAAAAAAAAAGGTTGAATAGATATTCAGACTGATTTCATGTTTAGGCTGATAGGGATGCTAGGCTGGGTCCCAAATCTGTGCAATGTTCAAAGAGAGAGAGATTTTAAAATCCCAGAAAAAGAGATATTTCCAAATTAATGGCATTGCCCGAATGCCTTGGCTCCCTGCACCCCACCAGGAAGGTTTATTATTTTCTGGTAAAATGTTGCTCGGATGGGGAGTGGTAGTCAGCGATGCGTCAGAGCTGCTCTTTGAACACATTAAAAAGCTGAATGCACAACAAAGAACAGATGTTCCAGCATGCCTTATTTATGCACCCATCAGCAATCTTCCAGTGACCACAAAACACAGCATTTTTTTCCCGCCTCCTCTCCATAATATTATTTTCTGATAAACTCACTCTCTTTATTAATTTATTTATTTTTGGCCCCAACTGAACTCCTGGGTAATTGTCTATATGTATGTGCACAAGTGTGTGCATGTGTGTGTATGTGTGTGTTATTTGAAAGTCTGCCTCCATCAAAGCTGAATTCTATTGAACTGTGGAACAGGTGTGGATTCTGCAATTAGATCACATTTCAGAGAGAGAGACACTGAGGGTAATAATGGCGGTGAATTCTTCACAGTCGAATGCAGCACCATAGCGACCAGCAACAATGAAGAAGAGGTATTAGTATTAGAGGTGATTATTTTTAGTTTATGGGATCATCTGATTGAATACAGCCATAAGGCGCTGCGCACATGTATTTGGGGCTCACCAGCTGTAAGACAAACTTGTTTTACTGGCACTTATCTGAAATGCCCTACTCACCCACCCTCTGCTCACAATTGGAATGGGAGTAGCGATTAGGAAGTGAGATATAATGCAGATTAAATATTATGATGGACCAAGATACTGCTGGATTATTAAAATCCATTTGCTTTCACTGGTTTTAAAGGCGTAGCACTTTTATTTAAACCTCCGGCTCTAGATCTCTGAGCTTTAAAAGGTGGGAGGTGGAGGAGTGCTAGGGAGGGTTAGGTAAAGAAAAATAATTTAGAATCTAAAGAGAAGCAAGAATATTTCCTCTTCCTACACAAGAAAGCTGTATTTTTCAGTGAGTGAATCTAATCTGTGACCTCAATTTAAGCTTCAGAAAGACATGATACATTAATACAGAAAATACTCACCCCCACAAATTGATTTAATAGACTGAAAGTAAATAATGCAACCAATTCTCACAACAATATTTGATCAATTTTGGGAATTCTGTTTCTGAGTGGCATTTTCCTAATATATATTTTCATGAAGTGGGAAATATTTGGGACCAAACTCAGTAGTGTAAAATCAGCCCTTGGGAGAGTTCCAGCTGTTCCCTGGGGCATCTCAGAATGGTGCTATGGGCTGGCTGGCAGCAGCTGCTATCCCTGAAAGAATAAAGGAAGCCAGACAACAGAGGAAGGGGTTTAAACAAAATGAAATCGTGGGCATTCTGTGGACACATCAGAAATCTGGGCTCAAAAGAACCAGATGTGTGTAGCTTGGTAGGGTACAGATTACGTCACCCCATAGGCACAGGCCTAGGATCTCAGAATGAGAACTTCTGCTCTTTGTCCAGCAGTCTTTGAACCCAGGATGGCTCAGGATCTGGGGTCTGCATCATGGGATATGGGGCCACAGCCAACATATTGCCAAGGCCAGTATTCTTTTTTTGGTGCCAAAATAAGCTCTTCTGATGAAAAATCTGAGGGATGGGAAATCGTTCTATTGTCCACAATGCTAGTTCATACTGAGAAATCTGTTACAACTACAGGAATTTTCTGTTATGGATAGGTGGCCTAACCAAGATTCCTGGCAGAAAAAAACACATTTTCTGGCTAAGAAGCAGTAAAGTAGGAGTGGTGGCAGATGAATACCAATCAAAACGTGTAGTTTTTCTGCTACTAACCAATCCTTTAGTTCTCCAGTTACCAAATTCTATTCAACATTTGGTATTTCTCTCTCAATCAGGCAAAATAAAGTTCTCAGATTATAAATTACCTGAATCTGGCCATATGGCTTTGACCTTGGGTAAATTGCTTTCCCTCTCTGGACCAGGTTTCCGTGAAATGAGGGGTGGAATTCAAATTGTAGTTTACAAACATTAGCAGAAGCCTTTTACAAAGTGTCATCTAAGAATTGGAAGTGCTATATTCAAAAGTGGGCATGGGGCCTGAAGAGGCACACACTCAGTCCCCACACTTCTCCATTTTTGCAAATGAGTTGTCTCTACTGAAGTCCAAGGTTGCTCAGAACCAGGTACAAAATGTCTGAATTAGATTGTATTGAACATCTCTTCCAAGAAAAACTGTGGCTGAATATCTGGGTCTTCCCTATAGTATCCCTACATGGGGTTAGTGTCACTGAGATGCTATGCCAGCAATCTCACCTGCAATATCCAACATGATAGCTGCATCTTCTACGAGTACAAGTTAAAAGTCTAAGCTGCGAGGATTGTCTCCATGAGATCAGGCACCCAATTTGTTAGTTCTTTTTCACTACATAGTATGAAATCTCTGTCTGTTCCAGTTGTCCTGAAGTCATAGGTTTTTGCTTCAGTTTTCTCTATCTCTCTCTAATTGGGGATGGAACAGAAGTTTTCAATGAGAGAGGCCCCTTTCGTTTGTCTTGGCTGTCACTTGCCTCACTCACTTTAATAGTCATTATCAAGAGTGTAAAGATTAAGTGGGGTTTTATGCAATATTAGTTTTCTATTTTTTCTCATTCAAGTTCTGGATAACTCTGGTTCCACTCTGTGTTTTGTCCAATCATCACATCGAGTGTTTACCTTTAAATATTTGCATATATTTTCTTGCATTTTTCATTGTTTTGCAAATAGCCTTTTACAAAAATACATAATTAAACATAGCCTAATCTTTCCCATGCTGGCTCAGTAACAGTGTCTTTCTTAGCTGAAGCAACAGGAAAGAAATGGCAATATTACTTATTGTTATGGATATGATGATGACTCCTTTGCAGACGTTACAATGTCAATGTTTTGTGGCACATTTACATTGTAGCTTTAACATGCATTAACACACCTTGCCATTTAGTTATCTGAGTGAATACTGACAAGAGGCATGAGTGCCCTGTGTTGGCATAACGTAGGAGCCTGTAAGCTGTGGAAATGAAGTCAGACCATAGAATTCTAGCTGAAAGCTTGATATCATGGAACCAAGTGATCCAAACAAAATGTAAATCATAGCCTGTGAAACAGAAGAATTCAGTAGCTCTCTGATAATTGGTGTGGCAATAAATCAGGACTGGATTTAGCTTAAAATAACATTTTTTTTTGCCTGGTTAAAGAAAGTCAAATTTATTAAAAAGTTAGTGGTTTGTTTGAAAAGCAAAGAAATATCTCCTTAATTTTTTCATCGAAATTTTACAAAGCCTACTCACCTTTAAAAAAAATTGAAGATATAATGATAAAGTAACATTGAAATTTTGCTGTCAATGCCAAATTAATGCATAACAAAGTTAATGGCTAGTTATGAACACCTATCTTTCAAATGGATCCAAATTGGAATTTCTGAATGTTGCTTTTGCTACTACACTTTATTTCCTTTAAGCCTAGGAGAGACAGCCTCAGCTTTAACATGTTCTGCATTTGGCCAAGTACAATACATCCAATCTAAATACAAGGTATCAATAACATAAAATTAGGCTTTGACCCCGAATTCTTAAATTAGAGCGAGCCATTTCATTCACATACAGAGAGAAAAAAAATCAACAAAATAGGTGGCTAGGGCATTTGGTCAAAGGGTATGTAAATAAATGCAAATTTTTTCTCTAGCTTTTAGTGTGTTTAATAAATTATGTTGGTGACCCTCATGGCAGAAAGCTGACCACATAGGTCATGCTTGCTCTCCAGCCCTTATTTCCAATCACTGACAATACACTTAGTAAGAAGCTATTTTTCTCTTAAAATATATGTAGAGGAAAAAATGAGAATTTTCTATATTAATGCCACAATAATGGCATTGTGAAAATAAAATGGTGATGACATATCCACTGTGGGAATAATATGCCCTCAGGCTAACAAAAGCTGCTTACCTGTTTAACTTATTAGAGTATTTTATAAACATATTTGAAATGAGCAGCTCAGTTCATCCTGAAATAAAACAATGCTACACTTTATTTTACGCATATGAGAAGAGAAGATGCTAATTGCTCACCTACAATCCACCTAAAAAGCTGATGGAAATACATCTACAATAAAATCAGAACAATATCATTTCCAGTACCTGTATGATACTCATTCTGGTGAATCATCCCAAAAGACTTTTTAAAACAAAATAGAGTTCTGATTCTATGTTTGCCATTAACCTGCTATGGAGTTGGGCAACCACTTGGTTCCTCAGTTCCCTTCTATCAAAAAGAGTCAAGACCAATTATTTGAGTGGAGTGTAAAGTGGATAGGTGTGAGTTAAAGAACTTTGGAATTGCAGAGGTAAAAGGTTTTCTCTCATGGAATGCCATTATTATTAATATTATTGCCATCATCATTATTTATGCTCCCAGCACACGTATTGTGAAAATGTGTTATTCGCATAACTGCTATGCCCTCACCATGTCATTTGCAAAATCACCATGTTCTTCTCACAGAAATGTCACTGAAATGTCATTTTTACAATAGCTGCATTATGAATCTGCTATAACTTGAATTGCTTTACAATGAAAATGCAATTTCTTAGCAATTAAAATTATTCCACCCACCCCAGTCAAATAATAGAAAATCGCCTCCCTGTCCAATGTTGCTTATAGTGCACTGCAGAATACTGCAGATTGAACAGAACATGGCTTCCCACATGCCAGGGAAGGTCTACATCTTAGCCATACCAGTGGTTGCATTACACCACTTGTGGTTATCTGCTAAACCTAATCTAAAATAGTGCAGCATATTACTAAAACTCTTACAAGATTGAAAGATTGCACTCACTTAGAGTCTTTGAGTTTTCCCAGGACCCTAACGACAACTAAGTTTAACATAACAATGCTAGATCAAGGTATGTAAGAAACTAATGTCAGTTTTCATTATAGGAAGAAATTCCTTTTATAAATGTAAGTCATTATCATTAGGTCTACTTATATCCCCTTCTGGTATTAACTGAAAATTTTATTCTTCATAACTGCCTCTCAGAAACTGTTGACTTGACATGCATTAGTATCATCACTAATAAGAATGTAGCAATGTACAAAGCATAATACAGGTTATCAGCATGCTGTTCCTGAAGTGAAATTATTAATGGATATAGGGTCATGTTTGCAGAGATTTTTAAAGGCTCACTTTAAAGGCTCATTCCCTTGTTTTCAAATGAAATCTTACATGGAAACCCAAGATGTAAAAGGCTAAAATGTAGGGCAATGGAGATTGTTCAAGATAAGAGTCTGGACCCAGACCTCCAGAAATAGGAGAAAATATGTGCTTACAAATACACCTACAAACTGAAATACAGCTATGATGAAAAATAAAAAGCAAAAGCTGCCATGGGATAAATATAAGTGTTAATAGCCAAGAAAATGTATGTGGGACAATATGCATTTGGTTTCTCTCCCTGATCCTCACTTGAGAGGTAAGTGGTTGTGGTAAGACTTCCTCTAGAAGTGCAGATGGTGTGGGTGCTTGAGCTAGAGTAAGCACAATGCTTCTAATAGCTGACAAATTAGGAAAAATGGGGCAGCCTCCATGCATGAAACATGTTACAGATGTACCCCATCTTGAAGTACATTCAATCCACACCCAAAGACCACAGAAACTATGCTTATATATTGAAGCCAGACGCTTATTGAAGCAAACAGGTATTTTCAAACAGAAAAATGAGCATATAATCAAAAATTCACAAACATTTAAGAAAACCCAAAAACATAGGAAAAATAAACAGGATTATGCCTGTAATCCCAGCACTTTGGGAATTTGAGGCGGGTGGATCACTTGAGCTCAGGATTTAGAGAGCAGCCTGGGAAACATGATGAAACCCTATCTCTACTAAAAATACAAAAATTAGCTGGGCCTGGTGTCACATGCCTGTAGTCTCAGCTACTCAGGTGGCTAAGGCATGAGAATCACTTGAACCTGGGAGGTAGAGGTTGCACTGAGTTGAGATCACACCACTGTACTCCAACCTGGGTGGCAAAGCAAGACTCTGTCAGGAACAAACAAAAACACAACAACAAAGGAGAGATAAATAGAAGAACTAACTCTTGAAGAAATAAAGCTAACAAAATAAGCAAAAAAGTTGGGGGCGGCACTTTAAAATAAAGATATTGGATATCCTTAGAGAGATTGCAAGTGATGTTACAAATATGAAAAGTGAATAGGAGAACTATATTTTTCAGTTCTCATGCTGCTAATGAAGACATACCAGAGACTGGGTATATAGGAAAGAGGTTTAATGGACTCACAGTTCCACAGATCTCTAGGGCAGGGGGAAAATGCCTTCAGTCACTTTGCTAAAGCATAACAAGAGTCATCTTTACTCCAGTTACCAATAAGTTCCTCATCTCCATCTAAGAGCACCTCAGCCTGGACTTTTATGTCCATATCACAATCAGCATTTTGGTCAAAGCCATTGAAAAGTCTCTAGGAAGTTCCAAACTTTCCCACATTTTCCTGTCTTCTTCTGAGCCCTCCAAACTGTTTCAATCCCTGCCTGTTACCAGTTCCAAAGTTGCTTCCACATTTTCAGGTATCTTTATGGCAGCACCCCACTCCCAGTACCAAAATCTGTATTAGTCAGGGTTCTATAGAGGGGCAGAACTAATAGGATAGATGCATATATGAAAGAACATTTATTAAGGAGTATGGAGTCACACAATCCCAAGATGAAGTCCCATAGTAGGCCACCTGCAAGCTGAGGAGCAAGGAAGCCAGTCTGAGACCCAAAACCTCAAAAGTAGGGAAGTTGCTAGTGCAGTCTTCAGTCTGTGGCCAAAGGCCTGAGAGCCCCTGGAAAATTACTGGTGTAAGTCCAAGAGCCCAAAAGCTGAAGAACTTGGAGTCTGATATTTGAGGACAGGAAGTATCCAGCATGGGAGAAAAATGAAGACCAGAAGACTTAGTCTAGTTCTTCCACATTCCTCTGCCTGCTTTTATCCTGGCTGCGCTGGCAGCTGATTAGATGGTACCAACCCAGATCAAGGGTGGGTCTGCCTCTCCTAGTCCACTGACTCAAGTGTTAATATCCTTTGAATACACCCTCACAGACACGCTCAGGAACAATACTTTGCATCCTTCAATCCAGTCAAGTTGACACTCAATATTACCATCACAATGAACAACCCCAAAAATCAAAAGTATTATTATCAAACTTTAAATGTTAGTATATGAACTGAATGGCTGAATTAACATGGATGAAGAGCAAATGAGTGACCAGTAAGATTAGAATTAAAGACACAGTTGAGACTTCAGACTAAAAGGCCCCATTGAATGCCAAACAATAAATTACAATAAATTATTTTATATACCTAAATACAACAATAAATTACAATAAATTATTTTATATACCTAATACCTAAAGATTGAAACTTTAGATCACAAGAATAATAATAAAACATCTCAACAAATATTTCATGATCTCACCTATATGCAAAATCTTAAAAGGTCAAATTTATAGAAGTAGAGAATAGAATGGTGGTTACAAGAGGCTGGGTTTCGGCTTTGGAGTGGGAAAGGAGAGATGTTGGTCAAAGGGTGCAAAGTTTCAATTAGATAGGAGTTCTAATTTCTGGTGATCTATTGCACTGCAAGGTGACTACAGTTAATAATAATGTAGTATACATTTCAAAATTACTAAAAGAGTGGATTTTAAATATTCTCACCTCAAAGAAATTATTAGTATGTGAGACAATGGATATATTAGTTAGTCTGACATGCTCATTCCACAATGTACACATGTATTGAAACAACACATTGTCCCCTATGAATATATGCAATTATTATTTATCAATTTTAAAAAAGAATACAGATTCAAGAGGGGTTTGGGAGAGATAAAAATTAAAAAAAAATCAGATTTAGAGTCTGAGTTCTCATTGGCAAAAGTGGATAGTAGAAGAGGACATAGGATTTATGTTTTGAGAGAAGACTGTTTTGTAGACAAGTCCTATATCTAGCAAAACTGGCATTCAGTAGAAAGACAAAAATAGCTATCATTCTAGACCACTTTGGAAGAAAAATGTGTTCTTGCAAAATAAAACATGAGCCCCAGAAAGAATAAAATGTTAGACATAAGAAATGGTAGTGAACAAAGAAAACAATCACATTCCTATTTAAATCAAAAAACGATTTGATATACATTGAAAAAGTAATTAACAATCTGGAACTAAAATCCCAAATGCTCTCAACATGGAAGGAATTGTAATAGAGTGTGACTCCATTTCTGATATTTTGATACAGCAGTCTCACCATTTCCCCTTTTCCTTCTTCCCAGCATCTGAGCAGGCTGATAACAAAGCTCTGATTGTCCCTCCTTTGGTGCCAGCAGAAGTGCAAACTACATAAGCCTCTGCCAGTGTGCAAGAACCTCACTGCAGCTCCAACTCCAATCACAAGCTGAGATTGTCTCCTTTCCCTCCTGTCTCAAGCCAGAATTGAACCAGCTAAAAAGTCCATGCTGCTCTCCCCCAGAAAGCCTTAGTATGTGAATAATAAACTTTTTCATAACATGTTGGTAGGTCTATGGTATCATCAGTCTTTATACACACACAAAATTTTGGTTGGGAGATCCATGCCACCTCTGTAAAATAACCACAGTAGGTGTAGAAAGAGAGATGGGAATATGATGAGGAAAATTAAATAGGGACTGGTTAACTTTAGAGACTGACTTTTTAAATCAATACACTTAAATTATAAGTATTATTAAAGTAAATCCTAGAAAGTGGAATACATAAAATCAAAACAACTAAAAGATGGAATAAAGAAAATGTGTCCAATTCAGATAGGAAAGAAAGCAAAAAGAAACAAGAAAGACTTTAAAGTAAAAAAATGTTTAAAGAATGTTCAAAAATAAATCCATAAGGCAATAAATGTGAATGAATCAAAACCTGTATAAACAACTAAGGACTCTTAGACTGGAATAAAAAGGAAATTCATCTCCATTAACAACTAAGTGACACTTAGGTTGGGATAAAAAGATAATTTAAAACTTACATTAAAAACTAAGAAACTCTTAGGTTTGAGCACAAAGGAAATCCACCTTTATGCTGACAGATACCAATAAGACAAAATTGTATTTAACAGGTCAAAGATACATTACGGAAATAGATGTGCCATGACAAACACCAATAAGAAGAAAATAAATAATGTGACATATTAATATTAGATGCAACTTATATTACAACTGAATAGCAGCTTAAAGGCAAAGGCCTTATAGAGGATACTTAATTTTGAGAAAAGATGTAATATACCAAAAAATAACAGTCATGCATCTTTATGAACAAAATTTCACAATAAATTTCAAAGATGGTTTTAAAAAGTAAAGAGTGCACATACTGGAGTCAATATTCCTGAGTTAAAAATGCCAGACCCAAAGCTTAGTAGCTTGAGATTTGGGGAAAGTATCTCCTATACAGTGCCTCATTTTCTGTATTGGAAAATGAGGTAATAATATTACCACTTCATGTAGTTGTTATGAGGAGGAGTTAAAATATATTAAGTGGATAGACGGATGAATAGAGATAGCTAGAATGTTACAGCAGATTGTTATCAGGGGTTACCCACAGGGTGTGACGTAAGAAGGGGTGAGGAATAAGGATACTTACCTTTCTTACTTCACACATTTGCATTTTTATTTTAAAGAGCACTTATTATTTATTTATTTTAAAAACAATACAAATATACAAGAAATAGCACAGTGCATGCATCAGGAGAAAGAGGCTCAAAGTTTCAAATCCTTTATCTCCTCTTGCCTCTGCTCATTCCACGTGGGAGAGCTGCATTCTCTGGGTAGGTGAAAGAGAGGTCAACACCACTCTCTTTTCATGAACACACCTCCCTTAAGACCATAAGATTTGACCAAAACACTAATCTGGGTAACTGGGACAAAAGGTTGGGGGTTTTTAACCAATATGTAGTAAACAGTGAAGAAAAAAGTACTTACTATTACTTTTTGCTTGAATGCTCCCGTTAAAAACCCTCCTTCCCTATGTCACTCTGATGGTGAAGCTTTTGCAGTGGCGATCCCTAGGTTTTGAGGAAAGAGAGAGGTGAAATCAAAGTTGTTTTATATGAAATGAAGGAAATCAATTTTGACACGATACAAAGGAATCTAACTGAAACATCTTTCTTTAGAAGTAGGTAAGATATGTGAAATGACAGCAGAACTGGAGGTGGAAGAAACTGCTCTTTAGAACTGAAAATCTGAAAGAAAATTCTCATGTTTGTGGATGTAAGAGAACAGTGATTTAAGATTCCATGGAAGCAAAAATAACTGATCCAAAATCAATAGTGGAGGGCAATCCAACAACCAAGATTTTGGAGAATTTAAAGGCAGAAACAGAAAAAACTGTGCAGGCTCCAAAATTTGTATAAAGGAAGACTTAGGATATTTAGGGATGACAATCTGGTTGAAAGGGGAGGCCAAGAGATTTATCATGAAGCTGTGTTTGCAGAGCAAGCACATGGTTTTTAATTGGATTTATGTTTATTTTTAGTGGCTGAGAGAGTGAGTTTGATGGTGTGTGTGTGTGTGTGTGTGTGTGTGTGTGTGAGATGAGGAGAGATTGTAGTGGTCACTGCTTTCCCCAGCCAACGTTTGGTTTTGCAAATGAAATGGAAGGTATGGTGAAAGTAATACATTACTAAGATAAACGCTTTTGCTATTTTTTCATATACACCATATCTGATATTTAGTGAAGAAAACTAACTGAAGAAGCCAGTGGTAACAAGTTACCCTAGACGTCTAAATATAAGGCACTTTTTCCTCAAAATGCAGAGAAAAAGGAATCATTTGATATTCAAATGATAATAACGACTATCAGGTTAGAAGTTTCTGTTATTACTGTACTTTGAACAACAAAGTCCAGTTTATGCAAGGACATCATCCATAACATGTCTAAATCCAGGGAGGAGAGTCAATGTAATTTCCCCAGAGGTTTCTGTCAATCCCTGGTGACCCATTGCCTGGACTTAATGGGCCAAGCACATGGCAGGCAGAAGACAAAGCCTGTAAGGTTACACCAGACAGCATCACTTAAAGTTCAGGCCTCTGAAAGTTGAATTAGGAAAAACCTATCCCATTACAGAAGACAGAGAGAGTAATTGCCATTCTTGGCTTTGGATTTCTGCTAAATAGAGAAATAAAAATGTCTTTCCTGAGAATGGTCAACTACAAGACTATACTTATGCATGTTTGAGGACATTTATGAAAATGACTGAAAATTTATTTTAAAGTTGTTCCAGATTAGTAGTGTCTATAGGCACCAAGCACAAGTAAATACACATACTCCATTAAAGACATTTTCAGCCAGATGTAAAAAAGAATTTCAAGAAACGTTAATTGATAAACAAAAATTACAACACATCTGAGGAGACAAATACATAAGTAAAAGTAAGAAAAAAAAAACCGGCATAATCAGACATCTAAAGACCATAGATATTGAGATTATCATATACACAGTATAAAATAAATTTATTTTATATGTTTAAAGAAATTTTTAAAAGGTGAAAAAAATATAACAAAGTAGTAACAGTTTCTCAGAAAATAACCAAGCAGACTTAAAAACAAAAACAAAGGCCAGGCACAGTGGCTCATGCCTGTAATCCCAGCACTTTGGGAGGTTGAGGCAGGTGGATCACCTGAGGTCAGGAGTTTGAGACCAACCTGCCCAACATGGCGAAACCCTGTCTCTACTAAAAATACAAAAAATTGGCTGGGCATGGTGGTGGGCACCTGTAATTCCAACTACTCGGGAGACTGAGGTAGGAGAATCGCTTGAACCTGAGAGGCAGAGGTTGCAATGAGCCAAGATCATGCCACTGCACTCCAGCCTGGGCAACAAGAGCAAAGCTTGTCTCAAAAAAAAAAAAAAAAAAGAAAGAAAGAAATTCTTGAAGTTAAAAATGCAGCAACTGAAATTGAAGACCATTTCTAATTAACAATTAAACAGTGGTTTTAGTATGGCTGAAAAGAGATTAAAGAACTGTGGGACAGTTTAGAAGATGTTTTCCAGGATGTAGCAGAGTGGAGGATAGAGTAAGATAGTGTATCATGGTATCTAACTAGAGTACTGAGAAGAACTAATATTGAAAAGTGGGAGAGAGAGAGTCTTCCAAGGCCCAATGGCTGAGCATTTTCTAGAATAGATGAAAGATATCAGAATCAGATTTGAGAGCCCGTAGACTCTCAACAGAATAAATGAAAAAGAAATGTTCACTTAGATCCCCCTACACTGAATGAACAAACCTGTAAGATAAAGAGAAGATAATAAAAGCAGCCAAACTGATTCTACAGAAGTACAATAATTAAAACAACAGAGGACTTCTTGACAATAGCAATGAAAGCCCTAAAACCGTGGAAAAGTATCTCCAAAGTGCTGGGTGCAAGCCAACCATTAACACAAAATTGTATACTTAGTTAAATTAACCTTCAGAAATGACAGTACAAAAAGACATTTTCAGACATTAAAAAATATAAAAAATGTATTAACCATAAATGTACAATTTGATGAGTTTCTACAGTTTTAAATTAAACCCTTATCAAGATGTGGAACATTACCATGCCCCTAGAAAGTTCTATCATGCCCTTTCCCAGTCAGTCCCTATTCCCCCACCCCACTCAATGGCAACCTGATACTTTTTCCACAATAGAGTAGTTTTGCCAGTTCTAGAACCTCATGTAAATGGAATCCTACTCTTTTGTACTTTTTATGTACTCTTATGTAAGGCTTCTTTCAGCATAATGTTTTGAGATTCATTCACATTATTGCATGAATTATATGCCATGCCTTGTTATTGTTGAGTGTTATTGAATAGTATTCCATTGTATGAATAATAAACTCTTTATCCATTTTTCAATTGATGAGCTATTTCCAGTTTGGGGTTGTTATGAGTAAATGGATATAAACATTTTTGTACAAGTCTTTTTGTGGATGCTTATTATTTATAATCTCACATGAAACATTTATAAAAAATGATTCTGTTTTTTGAACCCAACCTGAAAGGGCAGATTATATTTGATGCAAATATAAGCTGGTCTTTTTTGTACTTTGCTACAAATCAAGATTCAACATAATTAACTATCAAACATACATATTCTCTGAATAACACAATTGATATATAAACCAACTTAAAAACACACATACAGATTGAACATTCCTGATCTAAAAATCCAAAATCTTAAAATGTTTCAAAATTCAAAACTTTTTGAGCACTAATATGTCACCACTAGTGACAAATTCTAAATCTGACTTCATGTGATGGGTTAAAACTTTGTTTTATGCAAAAAATTATTTAAAATGTTATATAAAATTATCTTGTCTATGTATATAAAGTGTATATGAAACATAAATGAATTTCATATTTAGACTTATGTCATATCCTCAAGATATTGCATTATTTATATGCAATAATCCAAACTTTAAAAAAATCTGAAATCAGAAATACTTCTGGTCTCAAGCATATCAGATATGGATTACTCAACCTGTGCTTGTACATTTAAATATACTTTTAAATGATTCATAGATTAAAGGAAAAACCATAATGAATATTAGAAAAAGCTAAACAACTTTTAAAACTGCATATTATTAGACTCAGCTAAAATTGGTTATAGAGGAAAATTTATAGGCTAGATGCATGTAGTAGGAAAAACAAAAAGCTGAATGGACAAGGCATTCAACTTAAGAGGTAAGATATTAAAGGACAATGGAATTAAGCCAAAGAAAGTTTAAGAAATAAAAGTGTAAAAATAGGCACAAAAATTAATGAAATAGAAAGCAAAGCTATACTAGAGAGATGTCACAAAAGCAAAGGTGGCATTTAGGAAAGATTAATAAAATTGACTGGCTTCTAGCAAGATTAAGGAAAAAGAAGAAAAATCATAAATAAGCATTGTTAGCAATAAAAAGTGAGCATAACTACCAAAGAGATTAAAATTTTAATATAAGTATAATACAATTTCATCAAAGTAAAATTTAAATGTAAGTAAAAAATATATTCCATATGTAAATACACACATACACACATGTAAAACTTATGACATGACCTAAATTTTCTTTCTAGAGGCATGCTTTGATTAAAAACTTCTCTGTCCAAGTCACAAGTTTATTAGATATATTTTTTCAAGTTATTGCAGAGGTAAAGTAAAAAATAACAATCCAGAAATTTCAGAAATTGAAGGGTTGAAAGTTACAGCTATTGCTCATCTCCGGATGGTAAAACATTTTCAAATTTGCACATGACCAAAGGGATAAGACTGTGGGTATTAAAGCACAGTTTGGGATCAAACATTCAATCAAAGTCTTGGCTATCACACCGTTGTTGAGAACTCTGATTGAATTTACATGGCTCTCTATAAACTCTTTCAATCGGACAAAATGGCTAAGTAACTAAGACTAAGGCAAAATACAACAGAATCCCAATAAGCTCAAAGAACTTATCATTATGTGTTTAGCATCAAGTCTTTAAAATTAAATCTTTTTTTCTTTTTTGAGACAGTCTTGCTTTCTTTCCCAGGCTGGAGTGCAGTGACTGTAGCTTTGACCTCTAGGGCTCTACCTATCTCAGCTTCCCAAGTAGCTGGGACTACATCCGTGAGCTACCATGTCCAGCTAATTTTCTTTTTTAAATTTTTTGTAGACACAGTCTTTTCTATGTTGCCCAGGCTGGACTTGAACTGGTGGTCCCAAACTATCCTACCACATAGCTAGGACTACCGGTGCGGGCTACTGCATTGGTTGGAATCATTTTCTAAAAGTGTTTTATTTCATTTCCAAAAGTTCCAACAGCCTGAATTAAAAGATAATATGACTGTTCATTAATGAAGAGATTGTAACTGTTCAATACAGCTGGGCTGCAAACATTTTATTGGCAGGAAGCAGACTGAGAAACACTTGCTTTCGATCTGGCTGAGGAAAACGATGGAATGTGAAATGAAGGATGATCTAAAGAGTATAGCTGAGAGTCGAGAACAATTGACAGGAACAACTCCCAGGAACCATGACAAGAGTCTAATAAAAAAATACCTGCTACCCTCCAAATAAGAGGCCTTAGCACATCTTCCCAAAGGAATTTCAGAATCTTTATAAACTAGTGACAGTAAAGAACTTCATGTTCTTACCCTGTCTAATGAGGGTGTTTGTTTCAGTTCTACTGACTCTGTTCCACCATTATAGATGAGAGATGGGGACAGAAGCACCTAAGTCGTCATTTTTGTACTTAGGTTTTAGAAGTAAGAGAAGTTGAATTCAGACATGATGCAGATCACTTGATCTTGGAGTTGGAGAACCTAATGCCATAGTGAAATATGACATTTGGTTGCTGTGGTAAGCAGGTTAGTGTATTTTACTTGCAGAAGAAAGAAAAGTTTTGTGACCAGAATGATCATTATGGTAGGCTGCTATTTATTACTACTTATTATCACTCTGTCAGTGTCAAGCTCTGTAGGATAGAGTGTAATGTCTCACATCATTGACTTTGAGCTTGTCCATGTATCTTGCTTCGGCCAATGAAAATATGTGATGTTTGTCACATTTGGTTTGCATCATGCCTCTTATGTTCCTACTCTCAGTCACAAAAACTACATGTGACAAATATAAGCTGCTCTTTCAGGCTGGGTTCTAGAAGGAAAAGGCATCTGGAGCAGAGCCCACCTGAACCCAGCCAAAGCAATAATAATTACAATATAATATGTAATATGACCAAAAAAATGAGATTGCAAGCCACTGATAAACTAGTTATTACTGCAAGAATAGCTGAATAAAAGACTCCCAACTTATAAGATTAGTATAAGCTTATTATCAAAACTAAGAAAGAAAAAGAGAATAAAATGAATAGATTGTCTCACTCACTGATATATTTTGGCTCTGTTTCCCCACCCAAATCTCATCTTGAATTTTACTCCCATAATTCCCACTGTTGTGAGAGGAACCTGCTGACAGATAATTTGAATCATGGGGGCGGTTTCCTCCATACTGTTCTCAAGGTAGTGAATAAGTCTCATGAGATCTGATGGTTTTATCAGGAGTTTCCTCTTTTGCATCTTCCTCTTTTTTCTCTTGCTACCACCATGTAAGAAATGTCTTTTACCTCCTGCCATGATTCTGAGGCCTCCCCAGACATGTGGAACTGTAAGTCCAATTAACCCTCTTTTTCTTCCCAGTCTCAGGTATGTCTTTATCAGCAGCATGAAAATGGACTAATATACTCACAAATATATATTTTAAAAAGTAAACATAATATTGTCAAAGTAAATATTGTATTAAAGAAATAATACTTGGTGACTAAGATTGGTTTATTCCAGGAATGCAAGGTTGGCACAATAATAGAAAATGTATTGCTACAACTTACCACATTAAAAGAATACAGAAGAAAAATCATGTGATCTCCACACATGTAAAAAAAGCATTATTAAAAGTTCAATAATTATTTATAATAATAATAATTGTAAGAAGCCTATCAGGAAAGAGGATATCCTTAATCTGATAAAATATTCTGTGATAAACCTACAGCAAACATCTACTTAATAGTAAAATATTAAAATAAGTTTTTTCTCATATCAGGAAAATATCAAATTTAATGGATGATCTAGTAGACTATACACAAAGATAAAAAAGAAAATAATTAAGATTAGAAATTAAGAAACAAAAATATCCTGTTTCATAGATGATATGACAAACTGCCATTTGAGAGAAAGTAAAAATATTGTGTTCCTTCTAATTTTTGTCTATATTTTTATATTTGTGTGCTAAGAATGTACACATAAAAAACAAGAAATTTCATAATATATCTAAAAAGAGAATTAAGCACATTTGCTAAATATAAGATTAACAAACATAAGCCAATTGCATTTTATATACTAATAACAAACATAAAATATAATTTTAAAAAGATTCAATTTAAGACATCAAAAAATAAGGTACACAAAAATCTAACTCACATATATATGAGTGAATTTATAAAATGGAAAGCTATAAAGGAGATCTAATAAGTGAAAGAGCCAGTTATGTTCATAGATAGGAAGAAAATATTTTAAAGACGGCAATTCTCCTCAAATTAATCTCTAGATTTAGTATGGTTCCAATTGGAATCCCAAGAAGGATTTATGTGGCACTTGGCAAGTAATTCTAAAATTAGAATTAATTAGGAATAAGGAATGGCAAATGGCCAAGAATAATCAAGATGCTACTAAATAAACTAGTCCTACCCTGTATCAAGAATTTTTATAAAATTCTAGTAATAAAGACAGGGTGGTATTGGTGCAGAGACAGATACAGAACAGAACAATACAAAGTCCAGACCCAGAATTCTACATATATAAAGATTTTGTCTTAGAGCTTCAATGTAACTCATTGGGGGAAAGAATGAACTACTCATCAAACACCAGAATAATTGGGTGTTCATCAAAAAAAAATAATTTGCAGTTCCACTTTGCACCATTCCCTCAAATCAGTTTCAATTGGATTAATGTAACAAGTAAAACTTTAAATTTTTATATGAAATACAGTAAACTATAACCATAATATAAAAGCAAAGATCTCTTAGATAAGACACACACAGAAATGCATATCATAAAGAAAAGGATCAACAAGTTCTTTCACATTAAATTTCGGAATTTCTATTTATTAAAAATAAAGAATGTGAAAAGAAACTCACAGACTGAGTAAAATATTAGAACACAAAAATACAACAAAGGATGTGATGCCAAAGTATTTAATGTAAATATAGATGTATTTATAAATATTTTATATTTGCAAAATATAAATATGCTTTTATAGAAGAAAAATCATGCCTTTCCCATTAACATGCAAAAAAAAAAAAAAGATCAACACCCTTAATAGTCAGAAAACTCTGATTTGAAATCTCAAAATAACACTTTACACACACCAGGTTAGTAATGATAATAAAGTCTCATGATACTAAATTTTAGCTGGAACATGAAGCAGTGTTGTCCCTTATACACTACTGGTTGGGTTATTAAACAGTGTAGCTATTATAAAATCCCACTTGGAGTTACCTCTGAAGCTGAAGATGCTCTTCTCCTACAACCCAGCTATTGTACTTCTAGGTAAATACCTCCGAGACACTTACACACATGCCCCAGGTGACATTGTTTCTAATAGCTAAAAATCAGAAACCATCTAAATGTCATCAACAGTAAAATGCATAAGTAAACTGTTGTATATTCATAAATGGTACAGTATACAGTTAGGAAAAATGAACTTTACCTATACGGATTAATGTAAATGAGTTTCAAAATTCAATGTTGAACAACAAAAGAAGAAATAGAATCTATTCTGTATGAGTTCATTTATATAAGGAGTTAAAATTGTCAAATTACAAATCATATTGCTTAGGAATACATACATATATGGTATGTTAAACAGTAGAAAAGAGTGGTTACTTTCGGAAGGGAAGAAGGTGATGCATATATTGAAGGGTACATGGGAAGTTCAATGGCACTGAGATTGTTCTAGTTCTTATACAGGGAGCAAGTGTACTCTTTTTATTATTATTTATTACTATCCTTTAAATTATATTTATAGATTTTACATGTATACGTTATACCTATGCTGTATTCTCACATTAAAAAAAAGGAAATGGATAACTTGCAGAGATCACAAACATATTCCAACTGGACAAATGAGCAAAAGCAACTTTTTCAATGTGATATAAATAGGGCATCCAGGGATTTGGTATTTAAAAAATAAAAATCCAGTGTTAACATTATACATGGATTCAAGAACTGCTCATGAGTTCCCACAGAGGGCCCTGCATATGCCATGCTTTCTCACAATAAAATTATTAATTGTACTATTTAGGATCTTCTGGTTTTAAGTATTCACAACCTAAAAACCTAACTATCTTAATCTAAATAGTTAAATATAACTCTTTGGCTCTATATGGTAGAAGCCTGATCTCTGGCTGACTATATTACACCTACCTACTTTTCCCACAATCTCATGAATCTTCCAATAAATATCAATTTTGCTTAAGAGAGATAGGTTTTAGATTTCTAACAATGCCCAAAGAATCCTAAATAATGCAGTTCTTAATTTTACTTTGAACAGAAGACTCTTTTGGCTCTGTTTAACTCTATGTGCCTATTATCTTCTTTTATGTTAATGTCCTCTCTAAGGCAAGAACATTACTGATGACTACTCCAAGACTTCATATTTCCAAGCTTCATTACCTATGGAATAGAAACATGTTCCCCGGAAAACATGTTTAAAAATCTAAAGGAAGTCCTCTGATTGGCCCAGCCTAAGTCAGGTGCCCATGCCTGGGCTAATCCACTATAGGCAGAGGGACAGGATCTGTAAGAAGATAATGGCACCAAATCAAGCCCCATTGATTTAATGAGGGAAGCTTCCTTCTCATCCTTCATGGCTCAGCTTAATTATCACCTTCTCTAAAAATGCCTCTTCTAACTACACTATCTAAAGTTGGTGCCCTACTCTCACCTCTCTCATAGCACTCTCTTTATGTCTTTTTAAGCACATGCCACAATATGTAACTATTTTATTGTATTTGTTAGTTAACCTGATGTGGTAGGCAGAATAATGGCCCCCAAAAGATGTCCATGCTCTAACACCCCCAGACCTGTGAGTATATTATCTTACATGGCAAAAAGGGACTTTGCAAATGTGAGTAAGGATACTGGATTTTGAGACGGAGAGATCATCGTGGTGAGTCCAATCTCTTCATATGAATCCTTAAAAGCAGACCTTTCTCAGCTATTCTCAGGGAGAGATGTGATGACAAAAGAAGGAGGGTCATAGAGATGTGACATGAGAAGGATTTGCCCTGCCATTTCTGGCTTTGATAATGGAGGAACTGGACCATTAGCCAAGGTAGCCTCTAAAAGCAGGAAAAAAAACAAAATAAATGAATGAATTTGCTCCTATTTCTCTCTTCTTTTCTGGAGGAAAAAATGAATTATTTTTTCCAGAAAGAAGCATACCTTTATTTTATACAAGTGATACCATGTTGGATTTCTGACCTACAGAATTGTAAGATAATAAACTTGTGTGGTTGCAAGCCACTAAATTCCTGGCAATTTGTTACAGCAGCAATATGAAACTACTACCTCTGGCTGTCATCTTTTACTAGAAGGTAGTCTTCAAGTGAGAAGGAATATGCCTGTCTTTTTCATTGTATCTCCAATTCACAGCACAATGCCTCGTTGTCTGGCTAGTCAACTTATTTGTTTAATGAATAGGTAGACAAATAAACAAATGAACTACGACACCTGTGACTTATATCCAAAAGTTCATATTGCAGTCTTCATATGAAGTATTAATCTTCCCTTTTCCAGAGTCACAAATATAAAGAATCAAATAGAAAATGAAGCAGATGATCTCAAGTTTCTCTCTATGGGTCAGAAGGGAAAACTTTAGCTGAGAGAAAGTGAAAAATGAGCCCTCTTCTGCAAAGCGAGAAGAATTATGCCAAGCCAAGAGAACAATCAAATATGCTAGCAAATCACAGAACTGAGGCAGCACTTACTCTCTATTTGAGCCTTTAGATGGGATGTGTTTTCAGCCAGCTGACATGTCCTATTCAATTTCCAGAAAGATCCTACTGTCAGAAGCTTGGTAAAATACTGGGTCATCCACATCCACTCCAAAATTGCTTCTTTATTGGTGAAGTTAGATTTTATGATTTACACCCATTAATGGGAACTAGTAACTTTTCCAGAAGAAAAATGATGGCATATTCTGAAGAATGTATCCTTTTTCAGGCAATTTGTTTTTGAAGAGAAAGTTCAAATTATTCATCAGATAATTCAATCTGTCTCTACAGGTTCAGTAATAGAGTATCTTTAGAAATCAGAACCAACTAGTTAAAACTGGCAGCTCTCCTCGCCTGAAATAATAAGAGTTGTACCAGAAAATGAACAAGTCCCTGTAAGGAAAGGGTTAAGCAATATCATCTGAGACAGACTTAGAACCACTGAAATATTCTAAAATACATGCAACCAGAAATACTGTTAGAGGGGTAAAAGAATGGTCCCTGACTATTTTCCTACAAAAGTTGTGCTTCTATACCATATTCTTAACGAAAGCATATGCATATATACATATGTGTGTGTGTGGCATGTGTGATATATATATATATGTATACATCAGCAGTAGCTGACATATATTTTTTTAACTCAAAGCATGTATTATGGAATGACTTTGAATGTTGGTTCCGTCAAGTCAGATTTCAGGACAGAGAAACCCTATCTTAGCCCAGAGTCCAGGAGCATCCACTGGCAGTAAACAACCATCCTCATTTGCAGATGAACTGCACATCTAACTAGAGGCCTTATTCTCACTTCCTTTCTCCATCTCCCCACAAAGTATTCCTAAATCCTTGAATTTCTGTCTTTCTTCATGGTAACTATGAAGGAAATTATTTTGGAGGAAATTAAGTGGGCACAGGTGGTACTATAGCACATACTAGCTCCCAGCATAACATCTGCTTCAGATTCTTCAAAGCTTCTTATTTTTACAACAGTCTTCTTTGTCTTTTCTCTCTTTTTTGTGAGGTTTTTTTTCCTCCTATTTTAAGTCCCTGGAAGAGAGAGGAAATGGGGGCAGAGGACAGAGGAATTTCCATATGCTTCATCAGATGACAGCGTATAGTTACGTCTATTGGCATATGATGCCAAAGTGTGCACACTTTCTATACCAGCACTTTCCAGGAGAGCTTTTAATGATGGAAATGTCCTACATCTGTCCCAGGTCTGTCCAATACAGTAGCCACTAGCCTCATGTGTCTATTGAGCACTTAAGTTGTGGCTAGCCTAGTGACTAGCTGAATTTTTTATTTTGTTTGAAGCTAATGTAACTTTAAATAACCACCCATGTCTAGCAGCCAACATACAGGGCAGCACAGTTCCAGACACTTGATGAACATTACAATTCCAGCTCACCTTTTTTGTATACTTTGCATTATATTCAAATTATTTAGGATAAAATCATTGAACCCTAAAGTTTGCACTTTAAAAGGGAACATTAACGTGTTTTAAGAATAATCATTCTCTCTGTGTGTGTTCACTCTACCTTGCTTCTGCTATAACACCCATTCTTTTCCTACAGTCATACACAATTAATTACAGACACCCCTGGAAGACAAGATATCACCAAGAAAGAGACGTCTGTCATTTCTATTTGATATTTGCATATGAAACAAAAATATGAGTGAATAGAAATGGGAAAAATGTGTGATGGCTAATCTCATAACATTTTCAAATGTAAATATTAAGGAAAGTTTATAAATACAGTGTCATGTCTACATGCAGAGACAGGTACTTCCACAATGACAATGTTTTGCCCAAAGTGAACTGTGTGATGAAGTGTTATAATTAAAAGACCAGGCAAAGTAAAACAGCATTCATTGGAGATTTTTGAGAGGTTTAACAACTTTGGAGTTTCGTGAAACTTTTTTTTTCTCTCAAGGGATATTTTTTTCCCTTAAGCCATTGTTGGTCAAGTGCATGTTTAATAAATACCTTGCTTTTATTTCTAAGTGGAACACTGAACTGTGTGAATAGGAAAGCCTATTATTTAACAGACTTGCTGGGTGTCTTTCTGTCATAGAGCTAAATATAGTGATGCAGCATTCCAAATCCAACCAGATCCAAAACTTTCCATCAAAAGTTAAGGTTTGGTTTCTAAATGTAGTATCCATAATTTCTCAAATGTTCACCACTAACAAGAACAACTTTATTACAACAAAATTTTTCTTAGAGGAACAAAAGAACTATGCTGTTCGAGGGTCCCTTCCTACTGAATGTCATCTCCAACAGCAAATAGTGACATGAAGGGCAAAGCTACTTGAAAGCATGGCAAATATTTACCATGATCCTTTAGAAAGCAGATGTGACAAAGGGGTTGGTGCACATGGTTTATTTGGGAAGTGCAGGGACATCAGTATGCTAGTAGGCAGGTAATACAGAGAAGGAAGGCAACCAATGGGAGTGCATCATTAAGCCAGCTACTACTGTGAGTAACTGAAGCTTCATGCCAGGGATTAAGCAGGATATACTGCAAAATACTGGTCAAGGGAACAGGGATGTTGGGAACCCTCATGGCTCCTAGTCATTGGTTAAAGAATGTCCCAAATGATACAAGAATTGCAGACATTATCACCCAGATAAAGTGGATTCTGTAAAGCCAAGGGCGGCCCTCTGACAAAGATGCAGGTGCTGACCATCTGCATGCTCCAATATGGTGAGCTGTTCCAAGGGCATGTGGGCAGAGCATTGACAGGAACTGCAGCATAAATATTATATGAGATGGAACCCTCCTTAGGATAAAGAATAATAATTTTATAGTGTTCTCTAGCTATTCCAAACATACCATTTTCTAGCTGTAAAAGGAAGTCTATACTTTGAGAGTGCAAGGTGGGTGATCACTTGAGGTCAGGAGTTCAAGACCAGCCTGGCCAACATCATAAAACCCCATCTCTTCTAAAATACAAAATTGGCTGGGCATAGTGGTCCACACCTGTAATCCTAGCTACTCGGGAGGCCAAGGCACAAGAATCCCTTGAACCCAGGAAGTGGAGGTTGCAGTGAGCTGAGATCCCACCACTGCACTCAAGCCTGGGTGACAGGGCAAAACTCCATCTCAAAAAAAAAAAAAAGAGAAGTCTAGAATTTGGTAAATTTTGCCATCTTTAGTTCAGAATTAAATGAATTTTAATAATGACATCCCTACATATCTAAAATTAAGAAGGACTAGCCTTTTGGTTTCATACAGAACCCACTCTATGTCTCTGATCATTTCAGTTACACAATTTTCCCAACTTACCTAATTTTTTAAAATATAGAATTATCTGAATTTCTGAAATATGCCAGGTTTGGAGCTACCAGACTGATGTGTCTGTATAGAAAAGGTACAAAATTCTATGAAACTCCACTTGTAGATCTCCCAGATTTCTGAGACATATCACAAAAAAAAGAAGGGAAGAGCAGAGTTTTCATCTACATTGTGTGTATATGCTGAGTTAGTGTAGTTAAAACTTGAAATGATTAAACAATAAAACTCTACATAGCTTCATTCATGCATATGAAAAATTACAGTAGAATCTACCTGTCATGCATCACACTCAAATGAAAAGTTTATTTCCCTCTCAGAGAAGTCCAGGAGTTTATCTAATTAACCAAGGTAAATGCTATAAATCAGAACACCCAAACCCTACCCATGAGGTTGATATGGATTTGGTGGAGGGCAGCATGTGATTGGGAGGTATGGAGGGGAAGAGGAGAGGGGATGGGCTGAGCTCAGGGCAGTTTCCATGAAGACCGCCCACAGAATGGCAGAGCAGAAAAGATAGGTGTAATCAGGAGTCACAAAGCAGAGCCAAAATGAAGGACTATGAGACAAAACCAAGCATCCAACTGGGCACAGGCACTACTGGAGGCATAGTCAAGAACATAGGAAAGGAAGAAGCCAGAGGAAGGAATTTCCTGAGGAGCAAGAAGGCAAAAAAGGGTAGAAGGAGAAAGAACTAGGAAGGGTACATTCCAAGGAGAGTGGCTCAAAGTGGTCCAGGGTCTCCCCTGGGAATACTGGCAGCCATCAGGGGTAACAGGGGCTCATGGGGCCTTGGTACATCCTTCCAGTCAGAGTCTGTCAGAGAACTCTACTGAGAAGAACACATTGGCATATATGTAAACAGCAATCTACACAGCAAGGCTCATTCACTTTGTAGTTACTTATTTATGACTGGCATGTGACTTAATATATGTTTAGACTTTTGCTCATTTGGCTAACAATTTAAAAATGTTTATTGACCAAAATAATATGAATTTATTGTAGAAAGTTTAGAGCACGTGAAAAAAGCAAAGAAGAAAATTTGTCTCTAACAATCCACCTTCTCAGGAATGCTTTTATATATTCTATAGTTTTAACAAAAACTAATATAATACATACTGTTTTGTACTTTTTAACTTCCTGTCTCAGAATGTATTTCCACTGAATCAGCACTTCGTATATTTGTGAGAAATACTTCTAAGAATATGTATTTGTGGAGGCAAAAATATCACCACCACCATCACATCATACACAAAACATACGAAGGAGCAAAATGTTGGTTTATGTTGAGAAACTCACTTCCCACACTTCAGTGTTACCATGTAGCCCATACTGTTAACACTTTAGTGTATGTGTCAGTCAGTGTCCCAGCAGGACACAGACTGAAAACAATCTGAGAAGGGTTTAGTAAATGGTGTAGGGAAACTGCCAGTACCCAGGAAGTGCCAACAGCAGAGCTACTATCACCCCTAGACCTGAAAAGCAGAGAGGAGGGAGCAGTCATCGGAACATGGAAAAACAGTCCTATGAGGTCAGCAGTAATCAAAACACAGAAGAACAGTCCTATGAGGTCAGCAGTCATCAGAAAATGGAAGAACAGTCCTATGAGGTCAGCACCTTGGCAGAAGCTATAATCTGAATCCAAGGACACAACCAGTCCAAGGCAAGCCTGCAGGAAAGGAAGGTAGAGAAAACACTTGCCAACCCTCCTCTTCTCTTCCTTTGACCTTGGTCAGTGTCTCCACTCACCCTTGCTGAACTCACCTAGAAATCAGAGGTCAAGGAAGTCTTTTGGTATAACTCACATAGGCAAGAAGCCGGACTATGTCATTCATTTAACTATTTATTTATTTAACAAAGATATTAAAACATCATGTTGATATTAACAAAATTTTGGGATAGGAGAATAATCTAAATATCCAGTGACAGTGGATTGTTAAACAAATTTTGGTACAACAAAGGGTGGGATTCTTTGCAGGTAGTAAAAAATATGTATTATCCATAACTACGTCAGTTCTCTTTTTCATTTTAGTCTGCTGACATAGTCACATTTGGAAGGAATTAAAATTGTAAGAATTGATCCATGAGTCTAAAGGTGGAAAATATTTCATTCAAACGAATGTGGGTAATTTTCTAAGTGCCTGTGACAATTCCTTTCTACTGTGTTTGAAGAAAAAAAAAATCACTGCAGTTTGGGCCAGAGTTCTGGCTTAATTTTTACTTCCTTCTTTTTTCCCTGACAGTCAACATACAAGTTTTGATATCAAAGATGTTTTAGTACAAACTTTTAAGAAACAATTAGTCAAAACAGACATAGGCTTAAGCCTATCTTATACAATAAAGATAAAAAGCAACTTTCTCTATTTCCATTGACTTTATCTAGCCCGTTATTTTCTTCCTTTTACTTTATATATTTTATCAAGTTTTCTTTACAGTCAACAGCTGACATAAGGTATCAGATTATTAGCCATGTCTTACTACAATAGCAGAGTGTACACAGCACACACAAAACAATATCCCTGCAGTTGCACAAATGAGAATAACATTGACCTCACTTAACCAGGTCGCTTTTCAGTGAGAATAAATGATATATCCCTCTAGTCCAGGTCAGAACGACCTTGACAAGTTTCTAAGCTAAAACAGCTTCCAGTTGTTTTCTGTACCCATCAGCCATGTTACTTTTCTAACTAGAAACATTTCTGGAAAGGCCACAGAGATTAAACTTTTTATGTAAATCATGAGACTTTTTAGTTGTTGCATTATATGTTGCAAAAAGGTAGATTAAAGCCTTCTACCAGGCTGGGCACAGTGGTTCACACCTGTAATCCCAGCACTTTGGTATGCCAAGGTGGGCAGATCACAGGGTCAGTAAGGAGTTCAAGACCAGCCTGGCCAATATGGTGAAACCCCATCTCTACTAAAAATACAAAAATTAGCTGGGCATCGTGGCAGGCACCTGTAGTCCCAGCCACTCAGGAGGCTGAGGAAAGAGAATCGCTTGAACTTGGAAGGGAGAGGTTGCAGTGAGCTAAGAATACGCCACTGCACTCCATCCTGAGCAACAGAGTGAGACTCCAACTCAAAAAAGAAAAAAAGCCTTCTACCAATGATTTGAATAACCAGCATTACACTATGACAAAGTATATGAGTTAGTATGTTTGTACTGACATAAATGCCCTTCTATGCTAAAACATTTTTTTTAGGGTCATACAGATGAGAAAAGATAATTTGCAATAAAAATAAATATGATATTTACTATCGTTAATAATCTCAGAAAAATTGGCATTCGTTCTTTATGGCATATATTTGATACCCCTTCAAATGACAATTCAACTGATATAAAACTGAAGGTTTTATTCTCCCAGGAGAAGAGAGAAGTAAAATGTTCCTGGGAAAATAGTGTGTTTATTGTGGTAGGTGCTTATATTTTCTTACCCTAGTGGAACGCTGTGACAAATTTCCTTCTGCAAGCAAAACTTGACATTATATATACAAACCCAGGTAATTGTGATTGTAAATCATCCCTCCTTAGATATTAAGGTGCCATTTGTGGGTTATTCAAAAAGTGAGTTTACAGAGACATTTTTAAGAAACAGATTTTATTATAAGGCAAGGAATCACTGTAAGTATTTAAACAACAAATTGATACTTTTCAACATTATGCCCTAACCAATTCAAATATCTCTCTCAGTTTGGGACAAGCTTTTTGCCAGTAGTTGAATAAAATAATGGCTCCTTAGAAAGCACTCACAGGCTGCCATTTATGTAGCATCACAGTTACCTGAAAACTTTGTCCCCTGTTTTGCTGCCCTAGGTATATCTTCCTTGAAAGTTCAAAAATTGTCAATAGGTTTACTTTTAGTTAAATTTTATATAACACACTTCATCCATAGATGTGGGGGATTGGGAAATCACATGTTTAGGACTGTGGCCACTTCAAACTAAGGGGACGCCAAATCACAAACAGTCATGCAGCTGATCCACTTTGCAATGTTGTCACACATGCCTAACAAAATATTGTGCTACCGCCACAATCGTCCTATTCTGCACTGGTAATTAACCTTGTAAAGTTACTTTAAACAAGCTTCCTGCACATGTCACAGAGCAAATGACAAATTAAATGTTCAGATATGATTACAAAAGCTATTTTCCTTTTGGATTTAATTCTTTTCCAGGCAGAGCTTCTGTTAAGTAACATTTTATAGATCCATAATGCTGGAAAGAATTTTAAAGACTCCACATGCCCCTTGTGGTTTTGTTTTCTTTGTTTTGGTTGAGGCCCAGGGCCATGATATGATTTGCCCAAGGTCACACAGCCAGTTTGTGATGGGATCAGTAATAGATTCTTCTGACCTTGAAGTTAATACTCTTTACTCTGGTCTTTGTCACAGTGTATTATGCATGTGGCCCAACTAAGGAGAGGAAACATTTGGCCTTATATATTAAAAACAAGCATGTGTATTTGCTTCTGAAAAATGTCTAAGACTCACTCTCATTCTACTTCTTTTTTCCATTTTCTTTTGCTTCTATGTCAACTAGACCTTGTCTAGGAACTTTCTCAATTTCCTGAACCCACTAAAACCACCAAAATTCCTTTCATCTCACCTAACACATTTTGATTTGGTCCATGTTCTTCAATCATACCATGTATGCTACCTTGGTCATTTGTTCTCCATTCCACTAGGTAGAAGTGATTTTTAAAAATTGTTTGCCCATGGAAAAGGGCATATGGAGATGTGTTCCAAACAGACAAATAATGAGATGTAGAATTTCCAATCAAGGAGCTGAATACAGCAAGTTATCAAGTTTATAAATGTATGCAGGGAAATTGAAAGTAAATGGAAAGACAGAGACTGTTGTTTCCATTAAGCTTCCCACCTATTAATTTTTAAGATCTGGAATTATAATTATCAGGATTAACATATTTACCCACATCATCTTCCCTTTGACCCTAATATTGCTACTCCACAATTAACGTGATTGTGGCAAGGATGACTAAATATCATCCAGATATTCATTTAACTACTATCTTTAGCTATCATTTTCATCCTCCAGTTCTAAAACTTGGAAACTCAGCCCCAAACCATAAATCATTAGTGATAGAATTACTGTAACCTTTCTTTGTTCTAATCTCACACAGCAATTCCTCTTGATCCTGAAATAAAGTGGGAAAAAATAATTATAAAGAGCATGTATTTTACAGGTTATTATATATTATGATATAAAGGAAATAGAGATCGATAAAAAGATAAAATTGTGACTTTCACAATGATTGAGAGCTTCTAAATTTCTTTCTCTAGAAGATTTGGGGCTCTTATCTAAATCTTTGGGGCTTTAGCGCTTTGTGAAGCTGCACCAGGCAGCTGGTACATTCCCAGTTTCCTACTCCAGTTTTACTCAGATGGTTGGTTGTAAGTGAATATGAGTGTCAAATAAATTCACCATAAAATAAAAATTCACTTTTTCTCTTGACCACGTTTCAACACAAATAAGCAAATGAATGGAAAGAGAATCACACAACAGAAGTAGAGAGAGTAATTTTATTTCTCTCCTTGATCATCTCTGAAGTAGGACAGTAGCTCACTATTCTCTTGACTTTACTTTTACAAATTCTAAGTAAATTTGGTTTTATACCCACAAACATATAAGCAGATACACCCACACATTTCTCAAATGAAAGCATTTTAGACCTGTTTAGGAAACAGGTCCTTTTGTGTGTTATTTTCACCTTTTTCTGTATTATGTTTCATAATTCATATCTGTGTGGCCAGAGGAGCATGGGTATAACAGCATTGTAGACAGATGCTGTCATTGTTTCTCCTATATATTCTCAAGCATTCCCATCTATACATGGGAAGACTGCTTACAGCAAACAGCTGTGACTCTCTTCCCGGGGGCTCTTTTCTGGTCATGGGACTACACTCCACCCATGTTCAGGTCAAGCCAGAAGTGTCAGAAACTTAATAATCCTGAAAGCAGCTCTGAATCCATTATAGATGGAAACCAATTACAGAAGACAAATACTTCAACTCCTTCACTCCTCAGTTGAGATAACTCTAAAGTGTGTTCCACACTGTTGCTGAAAGTTCCCCAGTATGTCCATGCTCCAGCTGCCTGCAGTGGTCAACTTACTCAATAACTCATTTATTATTGACTTCCTTCTCTTCCCTGTTTCACTTCTTCACAAACCTACTGGTGTTTACTGGAATCAACTTGCAAATAAACTTCTTGCACTTGAATCCTTCCTTGTCTCAGATCTGGCTTCTGGAAGAATGCAGCCTGAGAGTATAGGCTCTGGACCCATTTCCAACTCTAGCACTAATCCTACCTGTACAATTATAAGCAAGTTATCCAAGCTTCAGTTTCCTGAGCTTTAAATTAAGAGTAAAATTAGTAAGACTGCTGAGAAGATTAGTTGAAGAAGTATAGATAATGTGTTTATCACAGTAAATAGTAGATAGCAAGCATTTAATGCATGTTGACCATTTGTTCTGGTTGTCTATTGCTGCATGACAAATTAGTCCAAAACTTAATGGCTTAAAAGAACCATTTTATTTTGCTCATGACTTTGTGGAAAGGATTCTACTGGGTAGCTCTCCCTTGGAGTCTCTCACGCAGGTGTAATTGAAAAGAGGACAGGAGTCATCTCAAGTGGGTGCTACATCCTGGATGGCTCATTTGCAAGGCAGGCAGTTGATTCTGGGGCTGTCAATCTGACACCTACACATGGCATTTTCCATGCCATTTGCACTTCTCACAGCATGGAGGCTAAATTCTGAGAAGGAGTAGCCGAAAAGTAAAAGTTCCAAGAGACTCAGGTGGAAACTGCTACCTTTCCTCACCTAGTTAGAAGTCATACAGCTTCACTTACACAAGTTCTGTTGTTTACGGTTGATACTCAAAGGCCGGCCCAGGTTCAAGGAGAAGGGAGTTGGATCTCAGCACCTGATTGGAAGAATGTCCAAGAACTTGTAGCCATTATAATCTACTGTATTATTATTATTACTATTATTATCGTTACCATTTATTGTAGCCAGCTTGTTCTGACTGTGAAAGTTCACCAAATGTTTGTTGAATTGATGCAATTATGTATACATCACCCCATCATCAATCCCATTCTGGTCATTCGCGAAGTCTTATCTTTTCTAGCCACAAACCTTCCTAATTTATACACAGCATTTCTAGATATATTCTATTTTCTCCCATGTTATTGGCCCAACCCTTGTTATTTATGCCTGCATTATTTTTCACCTGCACTCTTCTTATAGGCACTAGTTAGTCTCCTGATCGCTACCTTCTCTTTGGTCCAGTTCATCTTCAACTCAATTCCCAGATTAATCCTCTTAGGGATCAACCCTAATCAGGTTTTAATTCTCCCATGCTTTCTCATTGCCTACTTAATAAAATCCAAACTTCATGGCTTGGAGCTCAATGTACAATCCAGCTTTCCAGAATCACCTTCAATTATTCCATTTCTTGAACTCCTTGTTTCAGCATACCAGACAAAACATTTTTCTCTAGAGTTATATAAGGATCTCACTCATTTGTGTCTTTGTCCCTAAATTTGTCACTTCACTCATACCCCAGCAAAACCTGTGAAGTATGCATCATTACTTCCTTTTACAAATTAGTGTAACAAGAATTAATGTACCAGTACCACCATCTCCTTTTACAGATGAACATTATAACGTTTTTAAAAATCAGGAATGACAATAATATAATAAGAATTAATACTTCTATTAGAACAGATGTTGTCATAAGTGTTTTACATATATTAGCTTGCTCAACCCTCTTGACAACACCATGAAGTATATATTATTATCTCATTTTATACTAAGCACCAACTTGCAACTGTTTAATAGATTGAACTGATCAGTCTGTCTTGCTATCTCCCTATATCCACACCAAACACAGAGAAATGTTGGATAAACAGTAGTATATGTTAAATACAGTAGCCAAAGTTTTTTTAGGAAAAGAAATCACTAAGGGACTAGAAACAAGAAGGCCCTAAGAACCTAAACTTCAAGTCAGTGTCATTACCAGCCCAGGAAGTATCAGAACTCACTTGGTGACAGAACACATAGCTTTGAACCCATACAAGCTAAGGAATTGGAATGCAGAACTCTAAGAATGGTTTACTTGGGGAAAAAAAAGATTAGAAAATTTTCATTTACTGATCCAATAAGAAGTTTGTCATCTGCTCGGAGTCCTTGATGGGAAAAAAAAATTCTTCAAAGAGGAATTATTACCATAAGTCTATGCCACATGCAGGTATGAGGTATAAATATAGATACCATAAATGGTGAAGAAATCCCAAAATAAGCAATCAATATAAATATTTGTCTTAAAGTGACAATGGCTTTAGACCTGAACATCTGCATTTGCAGGATTAAACACCATGAGACTGAACATAGAAAAACTATACTGAGAAAAGAACAATTCTGTAACTCACACAGGACTGGGGAATGTTTTGGTTCCAACCAGTGAGGGTGGAAAGGCTTAACTGAACACCGCAGGAATTCAGTAAAGATTCTAGAAAGTACAACCCTTGGGAACAGTGTTATTTTAATCCTAGGCAAAATACTACTCTAAATCTTTCTCACAAAATTTTAGAGCAAGCTTTGAATGGATCAAGGTGACCTGCTGGTAAATTAACTACCTTCCAGGGAGAAAAACAAAAAACAAACAAACAAGAAAACAAAACAAAAAACACAAATCCTTAGGATTCCAGAATTAAGAGGACAGAACCCAAACATTCAAGAATGTTGGATTGACAATCTCCAGCATGCCATCAAAAATTACTGGCCAGGTGAAGTAACAACATTTGACCTCATAATTGGAAGAAAAATTGAATAATATACAGGCTAAAATGAAAGAAATAATGTAATTTACAAAGGGCTTTCAAATAACTAGTATAAATATGTTCATGGATTTAAAGGAAAAACATAAACACAATAAGGAAAAGAATAGAGAATCTCAATAGAAAAGTAGAAACTATAAAAACAACCACAGAGAAATGACTAATGTTTTCAGAGATCATATACTTCTTGTCGACAATAATATGTCCAAAAGATAACAGAGTAATAATTTCAAAGTGCTAAAGGAAAATAACTATCAACTTAGAATTCTATATGCAGATAAAGTAGTATTAAAGCTTGAGCGCAGAATCGTTTTCAGAAAAGTAAGTTTATATCATAAAAATACCTACTAAAAGTCACAGCCTCATTACAAGCACTACTAAAGCATTTACTTCACCAAGAAATGAACTTGAACTCAGAAGAAGCAGTGGAATACAGGAAGTAATATAGAACAAATAACTTAAAACAATTAAATGTGGTTAAGTATAAATAAGCATTGGCTGTAAGAACAATAAAATAAATAATAATTATAGCAATAACAATCACAATAATAGCTTATGTGGACAAAATAATGAGAGGACCATACTTTGGAAGTCGTGAGTGTGATTTAATTTAAAGGATTCTAAAACTCCTTGTAAATGTAATGTTTGAGAGAAGCATAAAGATATTATCCTCAAACTTTAACAATTTCTTCTCATTGAAGTATAAACTTTAACCTCTTTTAATAAATAATTTTTAAAACCTCTTGTCCAATAGACAAAGTTTAACCTTTTAAAGTCAGTTTTATATTTTTAAAATGTAAAAATAAAATAAGATTTTAAAGGAGTGAGGAAACCTGACAAATTAAAGTAGCAAAGGTGAGGGAGAAAAAGCAAAGAGAATACATAGAAATACAAAACGTAAAATACAAGGAGAAATGTGTCCACCTATAAGTAAGCTTGAATAAATATAAACAAAAAAGACAAATATCGTCATATTGTTTATGAGAGACATACCTAAAAGATAATCAGACCTAAAGGTTGTGGGATGGTTGGTTTGGGGTATCAACTTGACTGGATGAAGGGATGCTCAGATAGCTGGCAAAGCATTATTTATTCTCAGTGTTTCAGTAGGCACTGAGCTCATCTCTCTACTGCTAGAAAGGAAACTCAGGTGGTTTTTTTTACCCTCAATTAGAATGATTGCACTGCCCCAGGTGTGTCTGTGAGGGTGTTTCCAGAGGAGACTGGCATATGAGTCCCTGGACTCAGTGGGAAAGACCTGCCTCTAACATGGGTGACACCACCCAAACAGCTGAGGGTCTGGACAAAGCCAAAAGGCAGAGGAAGGGTGAATTCTCACCCTCTCTTTCGAGCCTGTACACTCTTCTCCTGCTCTTGGATGTCAGAACTCCAGGTTCTCCGACCTTTGGACTGCAGTGACTCTCCAGTTCTCAGGCCTTTGGACTCACACTGAGAATTACACAATTGGCTTTCTTGGTTCTGAGGTGTTTGGACTTTGAATGAGCCATACTGTCAACTTTTCTGGTTCTCCAGCTTGCAGACAGCCTAACGTGTGACTTCTCAGCCTCCATAATCAAGTGAGCCAATTTCCCTAAATCCCTTTTCAAAATCTCTCTATATATTCTATAAGTTCTGTCTCTCTAGAGACTTCTGGCTAAAACAGTTCATAAATATTGAAGGAGAAGATATGCTAGGAGAACACTGACCAAAATAAACTACTATAACGATGTTAATGTGAGTCCACTATAACCATATTACTATGAGATAGACTACAAAACCTAGACAATTATTAAGTATGAAGAGAATCATTACATAATATTGAAAGAACAAGAATAGTTTACCCAGAAAGATAAGACCACCCTGATTCTCAGCATACGTAAGCAAAAATAGAATTCTAAGAAATTGACAAATCTTCAAACATACATGAGGATTTTTTACACACCTCTTTCAGAAACTCATAGATCAGCCAGAGAAATTAAGAAACTTGAGAAGTTTACTTAATAAGTGATGGAGTGAAGATGCAAGCCAGGCTGTCTAAACCAAAACTTAACTCCACGACACTGATGTGTTTTGTTCCTTCCATCTCTGTATGCTCAAATCTTCAGGAGACGACAAATTTTAGCTTAAATGTGTCCTTTGTGCTCCTTTCCCTCTCATCTCTTTCCATAGCCATGAGGCATCTTGCCACTAAGATTAATAATGGTTAGCACGTTATAAGTGCTTTATCTATTAATCTTCACAACAACTCTGTAAGTACCATTATGATGTCCATTCTACAGATGAGTAAACTCATATACAATGAAGACAGTTCTTCACATGGCTCATCGAAACCTATGCTCCAACCTCTCGGTAGCACGTACCTTTCTGTTGGGCTTCACTGTTACCCATATGCATGTGTCTTATCTGTCCTGATGGAGTTGAAGTTCTTTAAGAGAACAGGGCATTTTTTATGGATCTTTGTAATTCCCATTCCCCAAACCCTGTTCCTCACTGTCTAGTAAGGTTCTTCACCCACAGTAGATGCCAAATAAATATACTTTGAAAGAATCATATTTTCATTTGGTTAGATGTAATTTGCTTCAGTTTCCCAAGGAAAAGTGAATATAGTCATAGGTTGCAATAAACATATTTTGGCAAAGGAGGTCGATGTGAAAAGTAAATAATTTTTATTTGTGCTTAGCCACCATAATCACTCAAATAACAGATTAGGCCACTTGCCAAATATGATGATTTACTGGAAAATCTACACAGTATGTAAAGTAGGCATGGTTCCTGGCCTCCAGGAGGTTGTATTTCAGAGACAACTTCAGAAACCACTCTGGAAGACTTGAATGCCACATATTGCTCTAGCTAAAGATGTCTATTCATCTTTTAAGGTAAAACATATATAAATAATTTCATCCTTCCAACAACCCTGTGAGTTAGGTACTATTGTTTTCCACATTTCCAGATAAGGAAACTAAAGAACAGAGCAATGAAGTAACTTGCTTAAAGTCACAAAGACAGTAGTTGTGGGAGGTGGGATTTTGATCCTGACAATCTAGCACCAGAAACTGCAATCTTCCACAGTATCATCTCTAACAAAACTATATGTTTATGTGCATGTCAAATCATTTTTAAAAGCAATACCATAGCTACACAAGAATCCTGTAGCATCTATAACAAGACTATATGTTAGTGTGTATATCAAATCATTTTTTAAAAGTAAAACCATAGCTACACAAGAATCCTGACCCCTGCTGACCCGAAAGAGCTGCAATTGTCAGTGGGTGCAATTCTTCTCATTGATGGCGATATATATTCCCCTGACCTTCCATCGTGTATATCAGGTTTGGCTATATGGTTTGTTTTGGCCAATGGAATGCAGATAGATGAGACAGTGTGCCAGTTCAAGCCTCGACTTTGAAATGTTTCATGCATTTCATCTGTCTTGCACTTGCACCACTGTCATGAGAAGAACATGTCTTGGCTAGCTACTGATCCGAAAAGTATAAAAGACTCTTCCATCAGAAATGGACCTATCCTGCAGCTTGGAGCCAAGCCTACATGAGCCCAACCTAGATTAACCAAAATCTAGCTGACCCAGAGACACTGGAATAAATGATTTTAAGCAACAGAGTTAGGGTGGCTTGTTACACAGCATTCTTGCAGCAGTAGCTGATAAAGACTGGCAGCAGGGGTTGTAGTACTTACTTTAGCATCAATGACTGTCACATTCCTCTTCCTTTCTAACAATAGAAATTCCTAAGACAAGTGGGTGTGGGGTCTGAATTAGGAGAATGTCAAAATCAGAAAAGATACATTTGGGAGTTTCCATTTTCTGCCATGTTGGCATTTTACTCATATATTAAAAGTCCCTGAAATATCGCTTGTTGGCTGTGCTGTTGTATAGATCCGTTCTATAGACATTTTGATGCACTTTATTACAAACTTTAAAATCATATTAGCAGCTGTTATTTTATATCACAATGGATTAATAAGATGCATTTTCACAAATAAGACACATTTTAGATAGTTTTGAAAAAATTTCAGTGTGAAAATCTTATGCCAGGATTCCACATTTTAAATGACACATTTCCAAATAGCCTAAAGTGAAAATGCTCAAGTAATATGCCTATTTGTACTGTGCTTGAAACTATCAGCCTCCCAACAACCCAGGAAACACATAACCTTCCTACATATTGTGTTATTTTCTATTGTTGCATGTGACATTCAGGGAAAATACATCTCTTGGATCTTGCTGCAGGGTAGTTCAGTGAGTAGTACTTTAAAAAAATGAAAATACACTTTTTTTCAGTTTTCAATTGCAATACTCAAATGATGTACATGAGAATTATCAGAAAAACATTCATTCTCCCTCAAATATTAGAATAATGGAATGTTCTATTGCCTTTTCATGTGAAATAATTAGGAAAAATAAGGATTTTTTTTTCTTGGAGGCAATCCTGCTTCCTATGGTGTTGCTAAGGAATAAGGAATTTTCCTTCCAACTGATCTTAAAAGAGATATCTAAGATCTACATCGCCTGTTTATGGATTACAGCTAACTTTATAGTTGTGCATAAACTGTACATTTGAGTGCAGTAAGACACGTCCCCTGTCTCACAATAAAAATATTATGGAACATTATATTTCCATATAGTAATGGTACTCTTATTTTACTAGTAGAAAGGTACAGTACTAATTTAATTGACTAACATAAAAGTCTCTCAAGTAAGATCAATACTTTATTTTCTCCACAGTTTTCATAAACGAAGATTTAATTCCACCTGCGTTCCTTAACCCCCAAGGCAGCGATCAGGCACAGGTCTGCTGACCACCCTGCTCTCTGTGACACAGACACAAAACCTTCCGAGCAACTTTGTAATGTGAGCAGCAGATCACAACGTTGCTGCACATCGCAATCACCAGGGAAGTTTTTAAAACGCAACAATGCCCCAGCCCCTCCTCAGACCAATTAAAATAGAATCTCTAGGGGTGGGCTTGGGGTACTATTATGTTTTTAAAGCTCCCCAGGTGGTCCAAATGCGCCTCCTGCTTTGTCATCCACTGACTCAGGCTCTGAATTTTAGGGAGACTGACACAAGTTAAGATCTCAGGTAGAAAGGCTCACTTGCTTGGTGTCTGCCCTGCATTCCTGCTCTGGTTGCTAAGGGCAGAAACTCCCTGCTCGGTGCCCACGCTAGGCAGTTTCTCTTGTTGGTGGTGGTATTTTTTTTTCCTTCATACACTATGGATCTTTATTGCCATTGCTTCAATGCTTTTGAGTGCAGAACTCCCACCGACATCAGTGGGGGTGCTGCTCCTGGAACGAGTTTGGAATGCACAATTGAGAGCTCCTTGGTGCAGTTGGAGAGGGAATCTTGCCCTGAGCTTTTTACATACACCAGGGTTTAGGTTTCTTTCTTCCTTTGCTTTCTTCATTTTAATTTTGCAACCTCATGCCTGTGCTTTGTGATTATGAACATTGACTTCGGAGTTGCTCCTTTACTTTCTCTAAATTTTGCACATACTGTCATTCTCTTTAGGTCTATTGAGATTCACTCTAGGGTAGTTTTTCCTCTGAGTCAGCAGATAGAAAAAGAGAGAAAGACATAGGCCCAGTTTCAGTTTTGACCAGAGCAGATCGAGGACCACTGAGTTCAGTGTTTTAAAACTCACAGTCCTTTTCAGTGCAATGAGCATACCAAGTAAGAGGAGTTTTTTAGTTCCTTTTGATAATCAGATGTTATTAATCTGCGTAGGTCTATCAGGATTTAATGACATTGGGCATATGATAGTTTTGTACTGTACGAGAAAAACATTATTTCATGAAGTTTTCTAGAAGGGGAAGGGAAAGCAGAGACAGTTGCCTGGGAATTTCTCTAGACTTCCATGGGAGGGATACCCACGAGAATTCCTGAGTGAGAAGCAGTCTGCTTTATGAGATTAACAGTTCCATCTTCTCCTATTCTGAAAGGAAACCTACAAACACTGTTACTACTCCATCAATCAAAGTGGATAAATTGACAGTTGGGGCCCTTTTCCTCAGGAATACCACCAGAATACAATGTGTGATATGAAATGATGCATCTAGTCTTACAATATACAGTCGGACCTTGCAATTCTTGGAAGGAAGAGAGGGTGCCCAATGCAGCTATACAAGTGGCTCTGAGTGTGTAAGATTATGATGCAGTCTTTCAATTGGTCTGTAGAGCACTTATGATAGCATCAGGTTATGTAACATGCCACCACTCCAGTTATTTTCCGGGGAAAATGTCAAAGGAATTTTTTGATGGAGAATATTTTATTTCCTTTACTGTCATTTTCTTTGGATAACTATTTTTCAAATCCTCTAATCCAGAAAAACTCAAGAGTCTATGATAGTTCTCATTATAGAAAATCCAAATTGATGACTTTCTTTTTTTAGAGAAAAATGAATGCTTTCATTTAAAGTCATATTGCCCAGTTGATACTGTGCGCTTAACTCTTGCCATCACCACTGATGAAACTCTCATTGAGATGGAATTAACTCCAGTCATCGGATCCCATGAAACCTCCCAGGAGAGCTCACTGTGGCATTTATTATTTTCTTTAGTTAGTTATTTAGAGGATTTTTTTTTCCAAATAAAATATTTTAAGATGAGATCAGGCATGTTCACGATGGTATGGCGGTAGACTTAAATAAGATATTTTAAATATTTCAGGAAGTGGGAAAGGTGGAATTCAGAACTTAGTCAAACACCTATGTCTTTTTACCTTCAGAAGAAAATCACATATCAACAATATTTAGAGAATTTCCCCCAAAATAAACCTTGGAAAAAAGGTAATCAGCATTAAAAAAATTAATACAAAAGCCTCTATATTTCCATTGTTAATTTTTTTCTGCCTGCAACTAAAAGGAGGTGGATTGTGACCAATTTGAGCCAGAAACTACTGGACTTAGATACAAGTTTGGTCATGAATATTACTGATAATAAAAGTGATCCAAATTCTTGATAATTACTAAGGTTTTACCCTCACTTGCTATCTTTAGTTCAGTGTTTTTTGACATAGAGAAGATCTATGAAAAATCATGGATTTTTGCTATGAATTATTTAGCAAAACAAAGGAAAAAGGCTCATTTCCTTCCTTAAAGCTAACATACCACTACTCTCACGGCAAAAATAAGCAAGCAATGCTGGAAACTTGAAATGGGAAATTTTTAAATTCACATTTATATTTGGCCATAAGATTTCCTTATTATCTCATCAGACTTCAAAAATGGAAAGGTCATAATAAAAAGCATAGAAAAAGAATCAACTTAAAGGAAATGTGTGGGAAATTTGCCTCCAGGGTTACATTTTTTAAAGGGCTCCAAAACGAGTACACAAAATGTGGGTGAATATACTACTACTGCACATACACCGTCATTTTGGTGTGAGAGAAACAGCAAGGTATGTATCTCATGAGGCAGACTCTCTATTCAGTACACAAAGCTTTGCACAGACAAGGTTTAAAGGGTTGTGAATAGGGAGATTCCAGAGCAAGGAGCTCCAATGGGCAGTATCTAAGCCTGCAGCAAACATGCTGAGTTTGGCAGAAGGCTGGGCAGAGATATCTAAGTAAGCAGTATGTGGCAAAAGTTATTTTAGAATAAATCAGATGCATTGGTTAGCTGATCAGAGCACTAAAGCAAAAGTGGAGCTGCAAGGGACCCCCAAAACATTTATTCAAACATTGGCTGAATCAGTAGCTTTCTTATAAACACGGCCAGTAGGTTTAGAAGGCATAGGGTGAAAGGGAGGGGAAGAAGACAAGGAAATAAATGAATATGAAGGAAGAAACAAATCCAAGTATACATAGTACATAGCTAAGAATCAAGAATCTATGGGTGAAAAGGTGAATATCTGAGTAACAGAATAAAGAAGTTAAGTGGAACAGTCCCTGATTAATGAATGAGTTAAGTGCCCAACCTAAGTCTGCAAGTCACTCTGCCACCCCTCAGGTTACTTACTGGAGGACTTCTCAAACATTTCCACTGGCGAAGGACAGTGAATACATTCTCTGGAGGCTACAGTGGCAAAGCCTGCAGCAATCCTACGAATACATTGTTTTCTCTCTAAAATAAATGCAAATTGTATATTCTAATCTCCATTATACCCATGCTTCGCCATACAGGTTTTCCTCAACTCTAGATTGCCTAGTTCAGTGTTCCCCATTAATGACATAGCTTAGCAAATCCCTCAGTACACACTGTAACCCTGAGTACATACAGTCCAGTTTGAAGATAAGGGAAGGGGAAACAGATCTCCAGCTACTAAGAATGAGCACTTGAGCTGGACAGACAACCAAATAAAAGAGACACCAACAGCTTAGGGAAACAATGAGCTTTGGGCTTCTATGACTATTTCATCATAGTTTCTGGGCTGCAGTAGTCATGACACTGATGAATTAAAGCAAATTTGTACCTGAGAAAGAACTGTAAACATAGACATAAGCACAGCCATGATGGGAGTGAAATATTAGATTGCAGTTTTGATCCAGTGCTTTCTTCCAGTCTCTACTCCTGACATTGCTCAATATAGTCTACTGGATCTAACCCACTCAATCTAATTACCAAACTCTAGCCTACATGAGAATCACCTGAATATCTCATCAAAACACAGATTCCTGGGCCCCATCCCCAGGCTTTCCTATTCACTGGGGCTGGGATGTGGTCCAAGGATCTGCATTTGTAACACATTCCCAGGGGATGCTGATGCTGCTGTCGTGTGGTCCACACTTTAAAAAACACTGATCTAAACCCTTCTTTGCTCACTGACCCAGGGAAGGCATGCATAATGGAAATTTGAGAAAAAAAATCTGAGATTTGAATCTTAAACCCTGGACTTTTCGTAGATGATGATTTGGAAAAATACCCAAAGAACTGGAAGAAAGTCTTCTTTTCCTGAAGGGCATTGATTAGAATTTAGATGCTAGTGAGGTCCATGAGAAATAAGCCTGGATTCTGATACCTTCTCTATGAGTCTGGGATTGGAGACAGGGATGGGGGAATGATAGCTGATGAGATGTAAAAATATAGGGAACCTACACCCCATCCTCAGGTAGAGACCTGGGAATGTGGGAAGGTAGGAAAAACTCAGAGAAGATATGAGTACATAGTGTGTCTGAGTCAAGAGTTGGCAAACTATTCCTCAAAGGGCCAGATGGTAAATATTTTAGCCTTTGTATGCATATGGACTCTGTCACAACTACTCAATTCTATCATCAGCACAAAAGTAGCTACAAGTGATATGTAAATGAATGATTATGGCTATGTTCCAATAAAAATTTATTTATATATACAGGAAGCAGGCCTTGTTTGGTCTGTGGGTCATAGTTTGCCCAGGCCTGGTCTAAGCCAGCAGAGCTTCTGATAGCCAATGAGGACTTCCTACATTCCAGCATGTTCCAGGGGACCCAAAATCACACCATATGCTAGATGGCAATGTGCAAGTTGGAAAGGGCCTTAGGCAGCTTCTCTGAGATTCCAGCAACCAGCATGGTGGGAGAAGCAACCAAGCCCTGGCTCTTAAGGGGCCTCGCTGAGGTGAAAGGATGCTAGGCTTCACATCCCCAGAGTGTCTTGGGATCAGGTAAGCCCCTAGAGCAGCTATAAATCCAGGCAAACGAGAGAAGGGGAGGGTGACTCCAAATTGATTCTGTTTCCCCAACTCTTGCAGAATGGAGGCTCAAAATAGAAATAGAGTTATTTTTAACAGCCAGATTTATGTTGTAGCTTATTTTTGTAAGAATAAGACATTTACTTGTTAATTTGAATTTTCTTTCAAACTTGATACGTATTTTTACACTTGCAACACATCACTAGCCATATTTCAAGTACTCTGTAGTCATACTATTAGCTGGTGGTTGCCATGTTGAACAGTGCAGATTTAGACACCAAGATTTTCCCTTTTACCCCTTCCCAGAACACTCAGACCACCGTCCCGTCACCCCTGCATTTTTTCTGACGTTAGAGTTCAGAAGAAGGTTGCACAGGGAGGGTATAGGGTCCAGCTGCTAGAGGCATGGAAGGAAAATGAAGGAAGGAAGTCAAAAGCCTCCCTTTAGTGCCAGTGAGGAGACCAGGAGGATAACCAAACTTATGAGATACTACTTGTAAGGAATGTGAAAAATTTGGGTTCAAGTCAAGGTCTGTGTGACTAACCATTTTAGGAAAGCTTGTACCATGGATTAATTTAAAAGGCTAAATATGGTAACATTTCCCAGCCATGTTCACTTTTAATAATTTTTAAGTGAAAGATAAATATAGAATAGTAAATAAATGTTATAAAGATAACTCACAATTTGTCAAGAATAGTAACAAATAGGATAACTTGATGTTCACACATTCTAAGAGAACTAGCCATAATTTATTTATATACCCTAGTACGTGGTTGATAGTTAAATTACTATCTATGGATAAAAACTGGAGATACGATGGTTCACTCAGACACCGTTGCCTCAGGCAGGTTCAGAAAAGGGGTGTCCTGTAACTAGAGTGCCCTGAGAGCCCTGCTGTATGTTGAATGATTTCCCAAGATCTATGTACTTCATCTCTAGTCCAATGGGTTTGTAAGTTTAAGTAACACTCAGCTATGTAATCCATAGAATCATAAAAACCAAGCCAAATCTGGAAGCAGAAGGTCTAAAGTAGAAGGAAGAGCCCCACTGAACAGTCTATGAAATTTAGACATGACTGCTAACACTACACTTGTGAACACTACACATTGCATTTCCATGGACTAAAACAGCTAACAAAAATCACTTCCTTTCAGCCTGTACCAAAGCAAGGACATGGTCATAGATTTCTGGATAAACAAAAAATAATGTTTTTCAATTCAGGAGAAAATATGTCATTTAATTTTTTTAAGAAATTACATTCATGAGGTGACAATGGATTAATCATGGTTTTCCATTTGGGCAACACCTTTCCTGCCTCTCTAGGACCAGTATGGTCAAAAAATAATAAATTTTAAAAAAAAGAAGTTAAAAAAATAAAAAATAATGCAAGCTATGTATGTCTTTTAAGTGTTATAGTACCAATTCTTGTAAAATAAGCAGGTGGAAATAATTTAAATAATATTTCATCTTACCCAATACATCAAAAAATTATTTCAACATGGAATAGAAAACATCATTAACAAGATTTTTACTTTTTTATACTAAATATTTGAAATAGTGTGCATATTTTATACTTAGAACACATCACTGGCCACATACTTAAGGGCCACACGTGGCCAGCAGCTACCATACTGGACCCCACTACATCAGATATCCTGTGATCACCAGGAAGTAATGAAAAACAAGACCTGCTTTTTGCCAGAAATGGTCACAGCTCTCTTCCCCTTCAACCAGCACAAAGCTGCTTCACAAACTGTGAGATCAGTGCAGTCAGCAAGTTTCACTGAATGGAGACTCTTAATATCACTGATTTAAACATGTGGCATGTGTGGAGACCCTGATTATTTCTACCCACAAAATAAGAATAATGCTTAGCTGTTAATGACAGCTAAGTGTCAAACAGCAAACACTCAGCATGACACCTCGAGACGATCACATACGCTTTGTCTTTAAGGAAATGAAATCTTTAAAAGATTTCTTGAAATTGCATTCTTTTTATTCTTAGATTTGTTAAATAGCATGTGTGTTGGGAAGTGGCGGCCCAGGAGAGGGAAGATTTGTGTTTTTACAGCTGACATGTTGCATAGGAAAAAGTCCCAGGGTAAAAACAGTTTTGATGGAGGAGAAAGAAAAAAATTTTACTGCGACCCCATCTTGCCTAACTTGCTAGCATCTCCTGCTGCCTGGATATTCTGACCAAAGTGGTGAGTATCACCTCAGGTCACAATCTGCCAAATAGGAAGATGACACTGACAGAAGTTATTAAAATTTGCCTTGAAAAACAAAATAAAAATATAGATTAGCCAGTGTGTTCAAGGAGCTCTTTTCTTATCCCTAGAGGGAAAGCAGAGGTTACCTTCCTCAGGCAGCAGGCAGCCAGGATCTGAAATGTCCCACAATTTGGAAGGCATGCCTCTTAGAATCACTCCCATCAATGTATTCACAGTAGAACCAGTGACTTGCCAGGGTTTCTGGGGACTTTAGGAGGGTCAGTGTGTCTTTCTCTTCCACCACTACTAAAAGAACAAAATGTGCATGCCATTTAGGCTATCCTGTCTGGTTTTGGACCATACTGATTGATAATCTCACAAAACATCCCCAAAGGAAGTCAAGCACATGGGTGTGTCTATACAACCTGAGCCAAAATGGACCAGGCCAAAAATGTTTTGTCACCTGAACAAGCTGTGGGGCTGCCAAATTGGCTACAGAAGGCACAATCAGGACCAGTGGGCAGAAGCTGCTGGATGCAATTTTCAATTCATTATTTGAAAAGAGCGTTTAGAAAATCAAGAGTCCAACAATGGCATGGATTTGGGAAGAAGAAAGCTTTAAATCAATGGCTCTGTCCAAGCATTGATTGATTGATCTCCAGGCAAGCTGCATTGGAAATCCTATATTTTGAAAGATCTCTTCACTCAGTTAATAACCTCTAAGTACCCAGTACTGGGATCAGAGAAATTAAAAGGACATGGTCTCAGGTCTCAAATAACTCTCAGTTCATGATTCCATCCATTGTTGGTGTCTAAAATTCAGAGTTAAATCTCAAAAGAGTGTGGCCCATTCTAAGCCCCAGATCTATATAGGCAGCCTGTTCTGATAAGGCAATAAAATCAACCAAAACATTAATGATGTTACAAGCCTCAGGTCATTCCAATTTTTCTGTCTGGAATTTCTCCGTCCATTCCCTAAGTTTATTTCTTCCAGTTGCCAGGCAGGGCCCTACCTTCCCATGGTCCCCTCTTTGACAATGCAAACTGACAACTAAAATCTTTCTCTTTTTGGGAACCCTATTACACAGATAGTTAACACTGTCAAGCTCCAGCCATTTCATGCGTTTTTATCTTCTCCACAAGATTACAAAGTTCTTTATAAAAATTCAGGGGTAAACATAGTCTGAATTTTCTCTATTTAGAACTATGATAATTCTAGGTTTGTTGCAAAAATGATGAAAAAATATGTATTAAATGAATTGAAAATTCAAGAGTATTAAGAATATTGACAAACTGGTTAAAAATAAATGATCCCAACCAAGAAAACCAATGAAAAAACTCTATCCTGCTACTTAGGACTCTAGAGTATATATGGAATAGGCTCAGGAAAAGACACAGAAATGCAGAGATCCATGATATAGGAATTCAAGTACTCGTTGAATTACTAAATTAATATTTGAAATTCATTACAGGCATAAATTAAAATTGGAAACCATACATAACTGGATTTTGTTTGCATTTATATGCTCAATACCAAAGAATTACAGTATGTCGATTTAAAATAAAAATTCCCAATTTTGTTCTCTTTCACCAACAGTTTTTCTTGTTGTCATTTCTTGATTTAGGTACATAATTGACTCAAAGTTCCTTTCACGTTGTCAAAGGATTTCTCTATGGTACTCAAGAATCTCTCAATAACATGGACCAATCAAGCCACTATACACAGGCTAACCAAAGCTTTCTCTCAGGGAAAAGCTTCTTTACTTCCTGCCTCAACTGAGTCACCTTCAGCTGATACATTTCCATCTTCCTCATCTTCCTACAAACGCAATTAACAGTATAGTTTCCATTAAAGGAGAAAACTCACTAAAATATGTTTCATTTAATGTGTGTAAGAAGATACTAAGAATCAACTTTTGCATTTTAGCTATTAGAAACATACTATATGACTTATCTAGAGGCATTTTAAAGAATTAAGAAATTTTAAAAACATTCTTTTTATTTTAAAACATAATGATTGCAGTCAAGTTACTTGTGGTGATGGGAGACATAAAGAAATACAGCCATAAAGACTTTTAAACCTAAGTACAATCAGTACTCCTGTCTTTCTTTCCCATGAAGAATGGCTCAGAGCAAATTTTAAGTACTCTGGTAAACAGAAATAAGGCAGTTCTTTTAATTATCTTATTTCCATTCTTATGGAGGTATTCATGACAATATATAACTTGGAAAAAGGCAACATGAGCAGATTATAAATAATCACACCAAGCAGTCAGGTATCAAATCACTGACAGACATCCTATCATGGCTGAGAAATTGGAGAAAAAGATAAAGGAATGAACACACTCATGGCCAGCCTCACCCGTGAAAATTCAAACCTTAAGAGGGAAGAAATGTAAACAATAGTTCCAGTTTTGTTAGCTTGAATTACTGAGATTCTATTAACATTACAAGGTTTTTTGGCACTTCCACAGCCAGGGTGCCTTGCCTTGGATCTTTCTGAGACCTCCAGGAATGTTTAACAGCCCAGTGGCCCATGTCCTAACTACTCTCTTCACTTGAGAAGAGAAAGTCAAAACTTTTGCTCAGTTACCCCTAAGGAATCCCATCCCATTTAGGTCTTAGTTCTCGTGTCTCACCCATTGTGTAGTTTTTCCTCAGTGAGACAACCTGCAGTGATGTTAACAAGCTCTGCCCGTAACACCAGGAGACCAGTAGTCAGTGAAGAAACAGGGCTTGGTGACGTGAGATCCCTAGTACCATCACCAGCCTCAGGTTCAAGGAGTGAGGGGTTAGAAATCGCCTGGACTTACGCTTTTCTATCACAGCCCATGCACCTTAGGCCCAGGCTCCCTTGTTAAATCCCTTTAGTTACACACCTCTCTCTGGTTACACACACATACACAGCATGACTTCTTTAACTGAGACATCATCATTATCATCATATTGATTGAAGAATTACCGAGTTAAAGTCTTCTTTTCTACAACTTATTTAATCCTCACAACTGTTGGAGGTGGATTCTACCACTAATCCCATTTTGTAGGTGCCAAAACTGAGGTGCATAAAGAAATCGGCAATTTTCGCAATGTCACACAGCTGGGAAGTGCAGAATCGGGATTGAAATCAAGCAGTCCAATTCTAGAAGTCACCCTTTGTTCTGTGCCCAGTACTACCTGTCATACCCACCCCTGGCTTTCAGATCCCAGTCAGAGAGAGAAAGAAGCTACCACAAAACCCACAGAGATCTGATGACTTGCCCAAGGTCAAGAAGAGATGGCAAGAAATTAGTTCACATGGCATTCATGTGAATTACCCCTGTAATAGGCAGCATATGGTGACTTGCTCTGAGTTTTTGGCGGAAGTCTGGCAGAGAATACTCAAAGGACTCTGTCTCTCCAGAATCTCTCTGGATGAGCTCTGCGGAGTTTGGTATACCAAGCCACAGAGACATCTTCCTCATCCATCCTCCACATTAGCAGTCAGTGCTGCTTCCTTACTAAGCTTTAAATTCCCTTTGCATAGGTGCCAGCTCTGGCTTTGTCTTGCTGGGTAAGAGCCTGCTCTCACTTTAGCCTGATGTCCCAATGTCTTCTGTGTCTAATGTTTATTTTTCAGATATAAGGATTGCTGAAACCATTCTAGATGAACTTCTCAGAGTCTGGAGTGTGGCTGGAGACCATATTGGATATAATAGCAAGTGGTTTCTACAATATCTACTGGATCAGAGAGTGTATTTTTGGGCTGAAGCTTAGGCATTTTCAGTGCCATCTTGCAATTAAAATGCAAAGTAATTATCCAGTTCCAAAATGTGGTTGAACTAAAAATTATATTGTAATATTTCCCCATAAGACAAAGGGTGAACCAGAACTACCCTGATTCCATTTATTTTTAATGCCCCATCAAAGAGGACAGGATTTGCCATTTTGTAAGAAACGATCTGACTCATCTTGAACTTCAGTGAATCCAGTGCCCAATTCTATGTGACATGTCTGGTGGTGCCTTACGTTTTTGCAAAAATAAAATCCCTCTGATTAAAATTTCACACCTAGCTGAGGACCATGAAACTCTGATTACCTGGTCCAGTCCTAGCCCAGCATTGCCAAAACGTTTACAAACCTCAGTACAACTTGAGGGGAACTTGGCCTAGGCTTCAAGTTAGTGGAATCATTTAAAGCCCAAGGCATTTGCCAGGTGGCTGGTTCCCTGCCCTGTGTCAGCAGCTCTAAATTAGGCACATGCTCTTTAAACCAGCCATGAAAACGATAGGCCAATATAGCCAGAGCCCAAAGGAAATATGATCAGGCTAGCCGTGACTGAGGCTAAGGGCATAAAAGAAGTTCATCATTCCTCTCCTTTGTCATTCTCCATGGGTTTGAGGGGAGAAAGCAAAGTTTATTCTCTGAAAGCAGATGCTAGAGTTCCAGTGACATTGAAAGAAATAAAAAAAATTGCAAATGTCCAGATTTGCAAATGTTGGTGTTATGAAATAGAGGCAGGGGCAATCTTTAGGCTAATGATATAAAACTGTTTGTAAAGCCTGGGGCTTAAACATCTCTAGTGCCAAAACTAGCTACTGTTTTAAAAAGGACATTAGGTTCACATTTGCATCTTTGAGATAAAGATTTTTACGTCAGAAGTTCAGCCCTCTGGACGGTGTAAAATCATAAGAAATACTGTCGGGGTTTTACCAATTGTCCACAAACCCAGTGTTTGTTTTTTGAGGATGGTTTGTGGCCCACGCTTCCATGTAACCTCACCCTCCAAAGGTTAAAGATACAGTCTAAAGTATTATCCATAAGTTTAAATCCTTCTAAAAGTTGTTGATGTTCTCAATTTGTATAACCTTGTTTATTCTTCAATACTTGCTAGTTTCAAGGAGGTTCACTAGTTTTCTAGTTACTGAAGTTGGTGAACAAGTCCTATGATCACTGCTTTTGATTAGATAGCTTTCAATCATTTGTAAGCCCAGGCTGTGGTGGCAATGTGAAGGATGAATTGATATCAGTGAGAATACCCTAAAAGTTATGCAGAAGAAAAAATATGTAGAGGGGTTGAACTGAGAGAGTAGCACAAGTTTTGGAGAAGAGGAGAGTAAAAGGGAGCTATATTGTCGCCCTGAAATCATCACAATTTATATATGAAACCTCAAAGAAGACTCAAAATTTTCTGAGACCTTTTGAAACTATTTAGAGATCCTTAGCAGAAGTCATGAGTGCTGAGAAAGAAGTAATGAGAGAAAGCAAGGGGTGAATTCTAGGACAGAAGCTTGCTAGGGAGAAATCTAGAATTTGGCAAAGTCATTTGAAAAGATATGATTGAAGAATGCGGCAAATAGAAGGGGTTCATTTAAAAATATTTGGCACATCCTGATCTGATGAAGGACATAACAAAAGAAGAGGCACATGAAATATAGATAGAGATGTAAATAGTGTTAGGACCAAGGTCGAGGCTGGGCCAATTTTAGAGAATAAGCATTAGATGCTACTTCAAGGCACTGACAGAGTCCCTGAGAATTAGGGATGCATTAGACCACCTGACAGATGCATGGAGGTGTGACCCACGCGAGTCCCAGAAATGAACAGAAGAAGCAAAAAAAAAAAAAAAAAAAAAGAGCAACTGATGACTTTAAAATTAGAAAAACTAAATTTGGGCTTATTATGCCCAAGAGGAATATAGCCTGATGCACAATTTATGCAAATTGATAAAGCTGATTACACAAATTAGCTAAGGCTTTGGCTTGTTTTTTCTCTGGTCAATAAGTCCCACCCCCCTCCCTCCTTTTTTCAAACTCAGTCTATCACTATTGGCATTTACAACAAACCATCTTGTTACTTGTGATAGCCAATTACTTGAAAACACTGAATGAAAATAGTTTCTTATTTCAGGCTCTAGGCCTGAACTTGTAGGACGCTGAATGAGCAGGACAGATTAGAATAACTGATTCTCCTATAATAGTGACATAGTTAATTTAACATAGCCCAAAATCAGCTCTCAGGAGATTTTCCATTCAGATAACCCTCAACAAAACTCCATCTGAGTTTTACTCAACAGAATGCAACATCTTTTTTGTGAAGTATTATTAACATGCATCTCAGCCAATCCTCAGAGCCATCCTAGGAAGAAGAATCTATGGACATAATTTAAATGTGAGAAACTAAGTTTTGGTAAAATTAAGTAACCTTCCTGATATGGTTTGGCTGTGTCCCCACCCAAATCTCATCTTGAATTCCCACATGTTGTGGGAGGGACCCAGTGGGAGGTAATTGAATCATGGGGGCAGGTTTTTCCCTGCTGTTTTCATGATGGTCAGTGAGTCTCACAAGATCTGATGGTTATATAAAGAGGAATTTCCCTGAACAAACTCTTTGCCTGCTGCCATCCATGTAAGTCGTGACTTGCTCCTCTTTGCCTCACACCATGATTATAAGCCTTCCTCAGCCAAGTGGAACTCTAAGTCCAATTAAACCTCTATCTTGTATAATTGCCCAGTCTTGGATATGCCTTTAACAGCAGCATGAAAACAGACTGATACACTTCCTAAGGTCACAGAGTCCGTAGGGAATAGAATCAGGATGCAAATCCAAGTCTGTGCTCTTCTATCTAATAAGGGTTATCACCTATAATCAGTTCTCTTGGCTCAAAATGTTGAATCCACATAGCTGAATTTTCTGATTCAAATACTCACCCTAGTGTGTGTAGTTTTAGAGAGTGAAAATACACTACATGATGGGCAGGAAAGCTCCCTGCAAGGCTTCTGCTGAGGTTGGTGTGCTGCAGTGTTCAGGATCCTAGGGTTAGAGAGTCCTGCTGCTTAGCTATCTGTATGGATCTTGAAAAGAGAGTTAATATCTCTCAATCCCAACTTTCTCATCCATACAATGAGGATTCTATTATACAGTACTTTCCTTATGAATTATGTGAAGGCAAATGAAAAAAAAATTAAAGCATTAAAACACAATGCCTGGCCCAGAGAAGTCAGTCAATAAATCATTAACTATTAGGACATTCGTAGTGACAGAGAGAACCCATGTGTTATTCAACAAACTAAGTAGTGCTAAGCAGCAGCTACTATTCACATATTAACTCATTGTATCCTTGCAACCACTCTTGATGAGGTAAGTATAATTACCAGGCCCATTTGACAGTGGGGAAAATGGGACTTCAGGTAAGTCACACGCCTGTGGCCAGAGCTGGTGCAGGGCAGGCAACAGCCAGCAGCTGGCCCTCCATCAGTTTACAGCAGCACTGTTGCATTCACTCTGTTATCCACTGCAGCCTCAAACCACAGACTGCTGCTCCTTCTTCCCTGCTTTGCTTAGTTTCCACATGGATTTAAGCAACTATCAGAAACCAGTCTATCCTCCAGAAAAGTACAGCCCAATATTAATAAAACAGAAGCCATGTGACCAATGATCATGATTCTAACAAGCAGAAACATGCACTCTGACAGCCTTAAAAAGGTAAGTATTCCCAGATAGAAATCCTTGATCTCCCAGTGACTCATTTTATTCTACTTTCTTCTCTTATATTTAGAGCATTTTCTTCGATGAGGCGTATCATTTCCTATGAATAAAAATGGAGAAAGTACCAGGGAAAGGGAATTCCATCTAAAAAAATAAAAGCTCTGTCTTGTTCTTTCCTCTTCAACCTGCCCACATGCCAGCTGTGAGCTTTGATGGCTTAATAGGACCTCCCCATGGCCACAGGACAAAAGAACTGTCTGTCAATGTGCTGGGACCAGTATTGCCACCAAGGTGCAGATTTAATTTATCCAGTTTGGTGACACGTGACTGATGATGAAGTCACCAGGACAAGGAAGAAAGTTGGGAGGAAAAATGAAACACCCTGTGTATTAGCAAGAGATTTAAATAAAAACGAGTTTCCTTTTTAGAGGGTTGTTCTTTATGAAGTATTCTCAAGCCATTTATTAAAGCATTTGTAAAAGTCTACCTAGTAAATAGAGATCACTTATTATTTCTTACTGTCAGTGTTCTTAGCAGTGGTAATTTGTCCAAAGAAACAATTAGAAAAAATTGGGGTATATTTTTAAATCATAGGCTACATGAGGAAATACTGGATATGTGAAATACAAAGATGAATCATTGAGAAAAGATGTTGCTGTGCTACATAGAGAAATGACTCAAAGTGGGAAAGGCAAAAGCCTTGATAAGAATTATCTGCATGCAAAGAGAAGAGCTGAAAGAAGAAAAAGTAGAAAAAGGGCCTTCTGGTGTATAATTATAGCTTTGGACATAAAGTGAGACACAGGAATTATACACTAATATTAACAGGACAATGGCTTTTCCTTCCTTTCAAGCGTTGTGTGGAATAATTCTGTGGAACCAGATGATTGCACTTAGAATAACTCAGATCTGAAGGAGCACAGTGGGAGAGTCGTAGGTCCTAAATTACTAAGAGGCAACATTAATGGAATACTTACCTTACTGTTTACCAGTATTAATGAGTACATAACCTAAGCTTGAGTAGATGTAGGAAAGAACATAAATTCCAGATATTACCAAGAGAATAGAGACACAAAGGTGAAAATCCTTTTTCACACTCTTGCTGAAAGTTTCCTAGTCTTTTCTTCCCATGCACACTAATATGAAGAGGCCAAATTTAAAATCCTATGAAAGAGTTTGTTTCACCAAACTCTAGAGTAAAATGGTAGACAAAGTAAATAGGGGGGATTATAGCATCTTAAGACTTCTATGGAATTTTCAGAGGTGAATCCTCTGAAGCAAACTACCAGTCTGGCATTTAGAACGGTCTGTTTGTTAATTTTCTCTCTTTAAACTCCCCACTGCTCAGCACCTATACTATTCTTAATAAAGTTGGCTATGACCTCCACTTCACTACATCCGATGGGCTGTTTCATTCTCAAATTCCTTGATCACTCAGTAATAGACAACAGCATGGACTTTTGTTTCCCTGGCATCCATAACACCACACTCTGTTGACTTTCCTTCTACCTATCTAGATACTTCTCCTTAGTATACTCTCATCCTCTTCTACCCAACTTTCAATTTCAGAGTCTCTCAAGGCTTGATCCTGGAGCTTCCTGCTTTTTTACTATCAACTCTCTTCCTCAGGTAGCTATTGATGTCCATGGCTTCTACTACTCTCTATATACCTATGACTTCCTGACATACGTCTCCAGCTCAGATGTCTTCCGGTCTTCACTGGGATGTCTCAGAGGCACTTACATTGAGCCAAACTCATGATCCTTCCCCTCATCTTGAACCTTCTCTCATATTTCTGAACTCAGTCAATGACATGTCCATCTACATAACTGCAGAGGCCGTAAACAAGTCTATTCCTCATTGTCCTGCAGAGGCCGTAAACAAGCCTACTCCTCATTGTCCATCAGTTTAATTCTTAAAATATTACTAGGGCCTTTCCCTTCTTGATTTCCATGGTGACAACTTTCATCTAAGCTTCTTTCACATTTCATCTGAAATATCTTTCTAATTTATCACTCCATATCTCCCCTTGAGGCCCCTGCATCCATTCTCCCATTAGCAGTCAGGGATATTCTATGAATATGGAAATTTGATCTGGGTACTCACGTAAAGGCCTTTAAACTTTCTCATTTTTCTGAGGATAAAAACTCCCATTTTTAACATGGCCTAAATACAAAGACCTGTAAAATAGGAGCAGGTTATATTCACTACATCCCTGCAATTTCCTGCTTCAACCATACTTTCCTCCTTTCTGTTCTTCCAAGAGGTCATATTCCTGCCTGCTTCAGTGTCTTGTACATGGGACTTTTCTCCTATTCAGCCTTCAGAGTTCAATGCCACATTATATCCTCAATAAACAATTCTCTGGTCTCTTAGCCTAGGTCAAGTCTTTTTTTTTTAGGTGATTATTTAGTCTCTGAACTTTTCCTTCATAACACTTATCATATGTGTCCTTATCTATCTATCTATCCATTTAATGTATTCAATAAATGGATGCTCCTTCTAGTGAACATTGGCTAAAGTTCCTGACCAGGCAACCTGAGTAGTAAGAGACATTGTAGGGTATCTGTGATAAATGCTGTGGTAGACTAATTGGCAGCCCAATTAATAATTTCCCTGTTTTCACACCCTTCACAATGTGACTTTGCAAATCATTCCATCAAGTATTAGAGTTGATTTCCCTACCTTTGAACATTGACTGGGCTTGAGATTTGCTTTGGCAAAAGAATGAATTGAGGGAATAAGTGACAATTTCAAGCCAATGCCTCAAGAGCCTTTGTATGCTTTCACGCATTCTTTGGACCTCTGCTTTTGCCATGTGAACAATACCAGGATTTCTTATCAGATGATGAGAGATCCTGTAAAGCAAATCCTAGCTTTCATAGCTAAGGTTTTCTTAGATTATGAAGCTTCTACTTAACCCACAGTCTGACAACAGACCACTGACCCATGAGCAAGTCCAGACATGCTCAGCCAAACCTGGCCCAGATGAATGGAACTGCTCAGCTAAACTATAGACCCATTAGAAACAATAAATGGTGTTTTAACCACTGAGTTTTGGGGTGATTTGTTACATAGTGAAAGCTAGAGGATTCAGCTACCAACTAAAAATGTCTCTGTAATGTACATTTTATCCAAGGATAATGTATTTGAATCCTCAAACGTTTGGCTATCAATAAATACCAGCACCTTCTTTTCCTTTCCCTCTTATCTGGCCGGGTAAGTATATACATATTTTTACAGGACAGTGAATTCATGACTAAATATAGCCCTTGAAAGGATTATAAGTGGAAGTCACTGCATATTTACAGAGAAACTTTATCAGACAAAAGCATCACAGAAAAGACATGTTTAGTCTCCATTGATTACACAACTGGACATTCTGGTTGGCCTGGGGTTCAGCCTTTATTGGTAGGAGGGAATGTGTCAATTCTTCCCCTGTACATTCATTGGTATTTGGGTCTTGAGGGCCATTGAGTGGAGTCTGATTGTAAATTTGCTGCCTTCTATCTACTGTATCCCCAAATCTATAGAAAGATAGAGAAATTTCTTGGCAGAAAGGAGGCTAGACTATTGATACAGTCATGTGACAATAAAATATATCTAAAGGACAAGTGTAAATGTACCCTTGACCAAATAGTGGAAAGGGGCAGCAGACTCAGGGAACTCTCAGTCGGTCCTGTCTAAGGCTTACAGGTGACTCTGGTTTTAAATGCAGCCTTTAATATGCATCAGATTCCAGTCTGATTGACTCATCCAGTCACTGGAGTATACCTTAGAGAAAATAGTTCCATGTGTATATATTGAAAGAGATAAACAACAAATTATAAATAGAATAAAATCTTAAGTATGAAAAATAAAACACCAGCATTTAGAAGGAAATACGGGAGAATTTAGTTAGAATGTTATTATCTCCTAAACAAAATGCAAAATTTATAAAATTGTAAAGGAAAAGATTCATACATTTGACTATATGAAAATTTTAAATTCTGTTCAGTAAAATTACCTTATACAAAACTAACAAAAGCAATAGATTGTCACACACACACATATAAACATGCACACACATACACAGAATTTAAATATAAGGAAAAGGATCAGTATTCAAAATATACAAAGAATTCTTCCAAATCAATCAGAAAAAGGTAAGTACTCCCAGTGAAAAACTGTGCAGAGAATATTAATAGGAAATTCACAGGATAAGAAATCTAAATGATGAATAAAAATAGGAGAAGACATTCAGTCTCACCAAATGATTT
>CAUYLG010046036.1:0-2500 GCA_963573385.1 Cacajao melanocephalus | reverse complement strand
ATCTTAAATTATAACATCCCCAATAGCTCCAGTGCGGCAAAGGTGGAGCTGGGGTGGTGGTTTCCACTGACCCATCTCTTCAGTGGTCCTCTGGGAAACGCTTTTAATAACAGCTCAAGGACTGAATGGAAAGGAGACATCAAAACCCAATCTGAAAATCATGAATTCTTCCTCTGTGATTCTTAAAAATCTGCCGCAGAAAGAGCTTTGACATTGCCTGAAAGAGCCATGTGCTATTTAAAAAAGTGAATTGGATTCTACACTATTTCTTTGTTAGCATTTTTATCACTTAAAAGTGCTTTTAAATGAATTCCTCTTGCAGAACTGTATTCTTCCTTTAGATGCTCATTTTTCTAAGAAAAAAAAGTAAATCCTGCCAAATTTCATTACACATGATAATGAGAGAAGGACATCATGGGCAAGTTAAGTTTTTAACTTAAATTCTAAATTCCCCTTCTATGCAATGGTTTGAGTAAAAAGTATGACCAAAACTGTTTTTAAAAATGTTTTAAAGAGAGAAAATAATAGTTCTATATGTAGTTCCACTTAATTTTTCCTGCAGGGCCAACAGAAATAACCGTGAGGAGTGAAATGTTAAAAAGACAATTAAATAATTGTTAGTAGATGTTTATAGAGGGTCACTACTTTTAGAAATCCTAGAGAAATGGTAACCATCAACAGAAATACTTTCAATATCTTTGACTTGTACAATATGCTATAGTCAAGTTGTGCATCAAAAGCTATTGAAAAAGGCAAGAGTGTAATTAATTCTGTCTAAGAGTTGGAGGGGGAGATGAGTGGAGAATGCATATACAAAATAGTACACAAGAGTTATAAAATGTTTTCTCAAAAAGCTGAGATTCAATGGGTAAGAAAAATTAAAGTGCATGAATATATAGGCATGGTCCTACTAATCAGAAATGTGGTTATCTTTGGCTCTCCTCTCTCTCCCTTTGATATTTAGTCTCTTTCTAAACTCTGTTATTTCTACCACCTTAACATCTCTTGAACTTTCACTCTTCTCCATTTTTGCTGCCACACTATTATTTCAGGCCCCTGTTTCCCTTGACCTGGTGATCAGAATAGTCTAAGTCATGCAGTGATAACATATAACCCCAAACTCTCAATGGCTTAACTCAAATTTCTTACTCGTATACAACAAATCCAGCATGCGTCACCTGGATCTCTGTTTATCATAACCACTCAGCGACCCTGGCTAAGTCCCTAATGGAAGCTCCATTATCGCCAAGTTAGGAGTAAAAGAACAAGATGAATCATGCTCTAACTCTTAAAATTTCCACCCAGAAATGACACATGACACCTCAGCTAACATTTCATTAGCTAAAGCAAGTCACACAGCTACACTCAGCCTAGTAGGGAGCAGTACAATCACGCCACATGCCCAAAAGGAAGAAAGCTAGAATATCTGTGGTTGCACAGCATGAATAACTACCACATCTGCTTTAACTGAATAGCCCCTTAACTAAATAGTTCTTCAAGCTTCCAGCCCCACATCCTCCAGTGCATCCTCCACAATGACCTTTCTTAAATTCAAATATGACTATCTAAGAATATTATCACTCTGATTAAAAATGTTTACTGCCACATATATCACTTGAGATGAAGCTAAACTTGTTTGGCATGTTGAGCAAGCCAGTTTAGATCTGGCCTTGGGCCCACTTATAGTTTCTTCCCCAGCCACCACCTCTATGGAAAGCATCCCAGTGTGTACCCAATGCACCATGTACTTCCGTCATACAGAAGCACAAAAGTGACATATTTTTGTTACCTTTGCACATGCTGTTTTCTCTCCATAAGCCTAGAATGACCCCCAACTATCCCATCCCTTTCCTCCTAAGAGAAGGCATCCACTAAGACTCATCTAAAATGTGATATTCTCTGAACCACTTCCCTGACATCCCCAGGTTGAATTAAATTATTTTTTTCTCTGCTCGTATCGTGCCACCTACATACTTCTTTTGATGCCTCTTTTTCATGAGAGTTACTATTTATTTATTCAGTTTCTCTACCAATAAATTTTGAGGCCCCAGAAAGGAAATAGACTCCTTTTTACAGCAAGGGCCTAGCATATAATAGGTTGTTTGAAAATGTTTATTGGGTAAGTAAAGGAAAACACACATACAGTCAAGTGTTTTTTTCTTTTTTAAAAAAAATTTATTTATTATACTTTAAGTTCTGTGGTTCATGTGCAGAACATACAGGTTTGTTACACAGGTATACACGTGCCATGGTGGTGGTTTGCTGCATCCACTGCCCTGTCATCTACATTAGGTATTTCTTCTAATGCTATTCCTCCCGAATCCCCCAACCCCCTGCTATCCCTCCCCTAGCCCCCGACTCCCCAGGCCACAGTATGTGATGTTCCTCTCCCTGTGTCCTTGTGTTCTCACTGTTCAACACCCACTTAAGAATGAGAACATGCGGCATCCACAGTCAAGTTCTAAGTTCCAGAACATATTCTAAAGTCTATTAGAATACT
>CAUYLG010046034.1:0-12727 GCA_963573385.1 Cacajao melanocephalus | reverse complement strand
GTTCTCTTTTTTTTTTTGTCTCTTTTTTGTATTGGCCCCTCCCCGTTGGGGGGGTTGGGTTGCGTGGTGCTTTTTTTTTTTTTTTTTTTTTTTTTTTGAGACAGAGTCTCATTCTGTCTGTCATCAGGCTGGAGTTGCAGTGATGTGATCTCGGCTCACTACAACCTTGGGCTCCCTGATTCAAGCAATTCTCCTGCCTCAGCCTCCCAAGTAGCTGGGACTACAGGCGTGTGCCATCACGCCCAGCTAACTTTTATATTTTTTTAGCAGAGATGGGGTTTCACCATGTTGGCCAGGATGGTCTCGATCTCCTGACCTCATGATTCACCTGCCTTAGCTTCCCAAAGTGCTGGGACTACAGGCATGAGCCACCACACCAGGCCAGAGAGGAGCCTTTTACAGAGATCCAGGCTTGGTAGATATGAGGTCGGGTGATACCAAGAGGCAGATGGTCTAGATTAAAATCTGAACTATGGTGTATAGTCTTGGGAAAGTTACCTTACTTTTTTAAAGATTCAGTTTTCTCACTTACAATAAAATAAAAGATATAAATACCAGCTAAATTACAGAATTTATAATAGAACTTTAGTGGGTTCATCAATGTCCCAGCACATGGGTCTCTGAACTGCTCAGCTCTCTTATGGTGAGACAAGGCCATATGACTGGTTCTGGCCAATGAACTGTGAGAAGTGACACATTTCACTTCCAGGTTGAGGCAGGCCTCTTTCCCTGACATGGCAAACTTGGAGAAAGCCTCCTGTTGAGAGAGCCATGAGTTCAAAGCCACCTGTGTCTCTGAGTCATCACACAGAGAACAGATGTCTTGAAGAGTCACGCAGAACTATCTGTTTGTAATAGGCAAGTAAATATCTATTGTGTTATGCTGTTGATTTGGGGATCATTATCTATTGTTTTTACCATATCATGACGTAGCATATCCTATTTATTAGAAATGTATTCTTATAATGCTGGGCACATTTAATGCTAGCACTCAATTAACGTTTTAATTTTAAAGATCTGCATTTCAAGCCAAGGGAGCAATTTGAACAAAATGGTGGAATGAAATAATACAGTGCATTCAGTAATTCTGTAAGTATAGGAATTATTAGGAAAAATTCATAACATACATTAGAAATGGGAATCTTCTTTTAAAATATCCAAGTTAGTATTCCAAAAAGGATGTTGTATAGAACGTTAGTCCTGTAAAGTGCAGAAAGAGTGTTCTTTGGCTTAAGAAATTCAGAAAATGCTGCTTACCTAACCTCTTACTTGGATGTTCTTAATGCACATTAAATTACTAAAAACGCTGAGAAATACTGCAATAGGGAAATCTAATATTTTTTTGTGTATTCCAGGACTTTAAGCTTATTTGACCACAGAATGCTTTTTACATGTAACACCAATTATCTTTTTACAGAACACATTGTTATTGCCCTCAGAACACTTATTAGATTGTTAGCAAATTGTTTAGCTACACTTAGCACTAATATTAAGTTATGCATTAGGTTCAGCTTATGGTATTAGTCCATTCTCATACTGCTAATAAAGAACTGCCTGAGATTGGTTAATCTATTAAGGAAAGAAGTTTAATTGGCTCACAGTTCAGCATGCTGGGGAGGCCTCAGGAAACTTACAGTCATGGCAGAAAGGGAAGCAAACATGTTCTTCTTCATATGGCAGCAGTAAGGAGAAGTGCAGAGCGATGGTGGGTGTGGGTAAATCCCCTTATAAAACCATCAGCTGTCATGAGAACTCATTCACTATCATGAAAACAACATGGAGGTAACCACCCTCATGATTCAATTACCTCCCACTGGGCCCTCCCATGACATGTGGGGATTATGGGAGCTACATTTTAAGATGAGATTTGGCTGGGGTTACAGATCCTAACCATATCATTCTGCCCCTGCCCCCACCCCCAAATCTTGTCCTCAAATTTCAAAACACAATCACGCCTTCCCAACAGTCTCCCAAAGTCTTAAATCATTCCAGCATTAATTGAAAAGTCTAAGTCCAAAGTCTCATCTGAGACAAGGTAAGTCTCTTCTAACTATAAGCCTGTAAAATCAAAAGCAAGTTAGTTACCTCGTAGATACACTGGAGGTATAGGTATTGGGTAAATAAACCCAATTATTTAGTAAAACAAATAATAGCCACATTTATAGCCTTACTATGTGAGGTATTGTCTTTCACTAAATAATTACTCACTTAACCCTAATAACATCCTCTCTTTTATAATAAGAGATCTGAAAGTTGAAGAGATCTAAGGTTGAGTAATGACCCAAAGCTTTATGTTTCTGCCGTCCTTTACTTTTTTCCTTATGTTAAATTGTGAGATGGCTAGCTTGGATGACTCCAGCCATCAGGAAGAAGAAAGACATGCATAATGAATATATCTCTGCAGCGTTTGCCTCCCTTTTCCTTAAAACCCATCTGAAGGTATCTATTGATAACTCTTGGTCAGAATTTGGTCATGTGGTCACATATAATTGCAAAGTTATCTGAGAAATGTAGACTTGTATTTCTGTTATTTTTTTTCTCCTGAGTTCATGATCACCTCTAACCAAATGGGTGATCCAAGGAAGGAAAATAGAATTGAGTATTGGGTAGGCAACAAGTAGTTTCTGCCATATCCTTGGCACATAATCAGTTTGTTATTTCCACTTTTAGGTAGTGTCAGTACTGTGCCTCTCACTTACACATGTATGAGTAGAAATGCAGACATGATGCAAATTTAGAAACAAAATGTTGAGTATAATTGAAATTTTTTTAAAGAGAATAATTATCCAACTGAGCCCAGGAAAACTCAAACTGTTTCTCATCGTGTTCAGACCTATCCCACATGGGAGGTCAAACTCTATGAGCTGTAGATTGATGTAACTCTAGGGGTGATGTTCCATCTAGAATCTTAGTTTTCTCTGCTTTAAAGAGAAGACAAGAGTCCTTCCCTCTTTGAGTGTGGAGCGAGGACATTCAATCAATTAACCCCTGTAAAACCTCCATAACAGAGCATAATCTTGCAAGTGTTTAAGAAGGTTAGCTATCTTAGCTCTTCCAAACACTGAAAGAGTGACTGGTCCATCTCATCATAGAATTCAGTTCAAAGACATAACGTAGCTCCCACCTCTGCCACTCCCCATCACCCCCAACTCAGGAAATAGCATCCACTATTTCTGTAAAAACAAACAAAAACTGTACTAAACCCAGATACATGATCTTGCTAATGTTCTGATCCAGAGCAGCCAGTATGGATATTAGGGTGAGACTTAGGATTCGGATGCAGGTTCTTTTCACTGGTAAGTGGAGGGGACCCCCAGTGTACCTCTATCCCCACAAGATACCCATGACCTTTGTCAGAATCGTCAGACTCAGACCTATGGAATTTCTGATGAGACCATGTTTCCTTTTTGCTTTCTGCCCTAGAGGTGAATTCCTGAGCAACATGTACATCCCAAGTATGTGGCATGCTTTTACTCTTTGATGTGGAAACCTTAAGACAGATCTTCTTCAGATGTTTATACATTTTCTCCACCAAGGTTAAGAGTAGCAAAAATGTTTCTCAGAACTGCTCTCACTCTGCAAACTAGGAGCACTAAGGAATGTCCTTCTTCAGTATGTTATTGTTTCAGCGTGACTAATCAGAGAAAATGGCGACATAGTTCTTAGTTACCTACTTAGACAGAATTATTGATTAATTTTCAACCAATAGTCCCTGTTCTCATCCCTGCTTATCTCACCTCTCCTTACTCTTACCTTCTCCAATTTCTGGAGAATTTGAGCTAATAGACACCAAGGAGAAGAGAGCAGGTGCCATATCTTCTGCATATCATTTTGTTGTCTTGTGGGAACTCAACACTCAGCCAGGAGCTATTATCTCACCTTCCCCACTGCCACCGTCACTTCCCTGGGCACCTGGGTTCAGGACTGCAGCTCTGTTCCTGATGCTGGAACCAGAGTGATACTATCAGTATCACAGTGAGCTGGTTTATATGTGGAGCACCCACATTATCCAAACCAGAAAGCGTTTGTCTGGGGCAAATGTCAAGCAGGCAGGAAATTGGGACAAAAGTGTAAAGGAAGACTGTCCTGGGCAAAGCAAGAATTAAGGTTATCCTAGCTGTGCACCACTATGGCTTAGAGGCTCACCACAAATGGGTTCAGTACATAGGCTTTGGGTTCAGACACACTTGGGTTTGTGTCTGGGTTTTGCTGCTTTCTCAACAGATGGCCTTTGGCAACCTGCGTTCTTTTCTTCTCCAAGTTCTGGTTTTCTCATCTTGAAAATGGGGATGACATTATTAACCTCATCGGGCATTTGTGAACCTTAAACTAGGCCGTATAAATAAAGGGCTTAACATGGTCACAGGAAACAGTAGCCGTCGGCCGTATTTCTCCTTTGTGGGGACTGCTAAACTGACACATTGAGTTTGGATTCCAAATGGGAAACAAAAAAATTGAAAGAAGAAAATGATATTCACGTTTATGTATTCCAGTCTTACTTCTGAAGAAACCCTCATCTTGAGAACAAAAGGGAGGGAAAATAAACAATGCATGCACAATATCAGATTCAATATGTTCCCACCCAGTGAAGAGGAGGTTGTTGTATTTAGGGGTGGAGGGCAGCTGCCTCTCCTTTTCCTGAAGTCCCATTCTGATCTTTAGGGAGCTGCTCCTCCTTTCAGGTTCCAAGTCATCATCAGTCAGGCTGGTTCTCTGGCTTGCTGCTCTGCAAATTTATTGCCCTGACAGCTGCCCCAGCGCAGTACTTGCACCAACTCCGTCAACTGCTCTGGGACAGGCTAAACATCAAAGTCTATTTAGATTTTGCCTTCATCTCCAACTGATTCTGTCCCAAACTCAATTTCCTCTTTCCTCTTTTTCAATTAACGACAGTTGCCGAGAGCTGGGGCGATAGGAGGAGATACTAGGGGCATACATCTGTCATCATTTATCTGGTAGTGTATGGGGTATGCTGGAATTCAGATCCCTAATATAGCCTGTTGGACTCAAATAATTCTAGACATATTTGATTTTTGTAAAAGACAGAAACAACACACAATGAGCCTTTACATCGACCACCCAAGGGGGCACTTAGAGAGAATTTCCAATCTATTCATGATCTGTTATTCCCAGCCCCAAAAGTTTCCGTGTTATAGCAGAATACCTAGGGACTCCATATGTTATGGGAACACAGCAGAACCAAAATGAGCTGAAAGAAGAATGCATTAGATTCAAACATGGGATGAAACAGTACCCAAGGAGGCCCTGTTTCATTGTCTCTACCTGGGACCCTGGGACAATGCAGCCATCTCAGCCCCATTCAAGTGTGACATTTCCTTTGAATATGACAGTGGCGGCGACCTTGTCATTAACTGATGCTATGAGCAACATTTCAGCTTTCATAATTCAGTTAATTTTCAAGCCACTGGTTACTGAACCCCCACTATAATTTTCATATAATTAAACTACATACACACACACACACACGCACGCGTGCGCGCACGCATGCACACACATTTTCACTCACACCAAACGTCCACAAAAGTGACAAACAGCAGAGAAAAACAAAACTGAAAACCCAGAAAACCAGAAGCAAGATTCAAATCTATCTTCTCGGTTTCCTTTTATCGTAGGTGTTGCATGTGCAAGGGAAATGAGCAAAAGTCAGTTGGCCTTGGAGAGGGTTGGGAGGGGAACGAGTTCATTTTTCTCTTCCCGTTAGCATTAGTATGCAAAGGCAAAGTGCAGCTGGGCATTTTCTCTTTACTAATTACATATTACACCTACATGAAAAAAATTGTTAAAGGAACTACACATTTTCAATTTAGATATTAGTTCCACAATTTTATGGAAAAGTCTTACAAAGGGCATACAGGTTATGTCTTCATTATAGCAAGAATTTTGCTGAGAATTTAAAACTTCAACAAAAAATTTAAGTATTTGGGTAATTGAAATCCATATAATGATTTTTCAGGAAAACAACTGATTGTTTCATTTGTGATAGCAGAGGTTTGAATTAATACTAAAATATCAGTTTATCAGAAAATGTATGTGGTTGTTTTTATATATAGATCATGTAAAATCTGCTGAATATTTGTCTTCATATTGTACTGTCTTGGCTTTTTAATAATATTTGCATGAAGAATAATCCAAACTTTGAAAAATGTATTTCTTTCCTAGCAGATATGATCTTTTCTCTATGTTATCTTATATTTCTCAATGTGACTTGTCACATTGATATGTGGCCTTCTCTTTCTTGACCTTGTTGAAGTAGCATCACAATTTTGGGATATTATATCTACTGCTAAGACAGATTCAAATTAATATTAGCCTTATGCTGATACTATGTTTCTTGGGAAAAATACATATGAAACTTAGGGATTTGAGAGGATAAAAATATTAACCAGATTGTAAATCTCTTGAAATCAGTTTTATTTCCTCTCTCTGCTCCTTCTTCTCCTCCTTCTCTTTCTCTTTTTTTAATTCTTCACTCTCTCCCTCTTTTAATCTCATGCCTCCATAACCTCATTTGCCCTTTATAATTCTCTAGTAACACTCAAGGGGCAGAGAACAAAAGTAAAATAGTAAATATTCAAAGAAATGTTATTCTAAGACCTCGTGGTCTCACCTCTCTAATATGTAAATAATTTCAACAGAATCTGGCCAGGATTTTCCTAATGAGTCTGCTAAAATTCCCCCACTTACCAAGAGCTCTTTTTAGTGGTGACTAGAAATCACATAGGCCTTAGTTTCACACTCTGCTTATATTCGTGGCAGTCAAACACATAATATGGCAGGAGAGAATAGGTAGCCCAAACTTGAAGGAATCTAAAACAGTGTGAGCAGGGAAAATTATTTCATGCATAAATGACTTGCACACTGACTTAGTATATTACCTTTGTCTATAAAATTTCAGGTAACTATTTTTCTTTTTTCCAAAAATGTTTAAAATATTTTCTCACGTTGTAAACAGTATGAAAAATGGGTATTTTCTTCCTCCACTTTTACCTTATTTATTTTATTTTTTTAACTTAAAGAACACATTGTATACCTACTAGATTTGAGGATACTGAGACTAAAGCTGGGAAAAGTGACAATCTCTTAGAAGAAACAGCTGAAGGAATCAGTAGATACAGGTCCCGAATCCATCCACCTCTCAGCCTCTCCTTTTTACTCTTGTTACTGTTGCTATGCATTGCTTTGCAATGACTCGAAGCATCAAAACAACAACCCTGGGAAACTAAAACAAAGGACTGAACAAAAGAAAGCCTCCCATCTCAGATACTGTGGGATCTGTTTGTTCCCTGAAGTCCAGGTTGCTCCCTAGTGTGCATTCTCATACCAATTCTCTTGAGAGATGAGCCCACCCTCTGATGGATCTCTATGTCAGGATGACTTGTGTGATACCCATCTTACATCCACATCTCCTGATTTCTTCACATTATTCTTCATTAGAGCCAGCTTCTAGGTAAGATAAGTCTCTCCTCTCCTGGCATTCCCACCCCTTCCTGATTTTAGTAGATGACTATCAGATGCCCCCCAATCTCTGCTTCGCCAAGCTCTGCACACTTAGCTATTTTCATCTTTCCTCGTAAATCAGTCTCTCCAGCTCCTTAATTATTCTTGACAGATGATTTGCCCAATAGTTTACCATCAAAATGTGAGAGTATTGTCTTGAAAATATATCAGTATAAATTATTTTTTTAAAATCATTATTAGGACTGAGTCCTTGGAGACAGAAAGGAAGTGAGAGAGCCCCAATACATTCTTAACGAGAGCTAGGGCAAGAATTCCAGAGCCTTCTTAAATGAAAATGGACAAATGATTTTCTTGTTACCAAGAGCTTTGAGCCAACACATAGGAAAATATCTTCCCTGCTTCATGGAAAGTAAGCGCTATTTCTAAAAGAGTTTGGTCAACCATTGAATATTTTATGTAGTAGTTCAGTCAAGAAACTTTTCTTAAAAAGTTTTACTGCAACTCTGTCAAAGAATGAACAAGTTCCGGTAATAAAAGCCAGCTACAATTCCAGGGAGAGAAAAGGAACAGCGGTGTTTGCCTCACCTTCATGTTTTGGCAGAGTACTTATGAAGGAGGTGGAGGCAAGAGGTAAAGGAACACTGTATTTTCTGTTCAGCATCGCATATAAACTTCCCAATACAGCCTAAGAATTTCAAAAGCTTTCTGATCTTTTTATAGCCTGACATCATATTCCTCTACAGTGACATCATAGCTTTTAAAGACAGGAATCCAATGGCACTAATACCTTAAAATGTTCCCAACCCAACAAAATTTGGCATTTGGTACTTTATTTAACAACCTTAAGTTTCCAAAGTTTTCTCTTGGTTTTGAAGACTACAACCCTCCATCCAGATTAGTTTCTATGTGTTTACAAACTGTGAGGCCAACCTTATGAATAGCACCTTATAAAAGAGGTCTGGCTGGTAGGGTGCTTTGACTGGAGGGAGGTTAGACGGAGAGTTAGAAAAGAGACAAAACAGTCTGGGCTTAAGCAGTCATGCTTTCTTTTTTTCTTTTTTGACCAGGTTCTGCAATTTGCATCTCCTTTCCTCTTCCCTTCAGGTCTGCTCTGACCAATAATTTTCATCACAAGACCAAGAAAGAAAAAAATTCCAATTTTCTTCATGACACAGCAGGAGTTCCTGCTACTGGGCTAACTCCTCCTTATTTCTAAAGCATGAACAAGGCGGATGGAGATTCTTTGTTTTGGGATTTCAAGCAGGCAAAATAGAAACTGCCATCCAAAACCTTTCTTCACAAGAGATGCTAGATGTTGGGACTGGAAAGCTAAGATCTTTCTCACTCACGGGCCTGCTACAGTAGCCTCTCAAACTGCCTGTAGTAAACAACCCATTTATCATTTCTGTTTTTGAATCACTATGTGTCTTACTGAGCATGACCCGAATGCAGTTTTACCATATGCAAGAAACCTACGCAAGGTTGACATCTGAACTGCTCTATTCCCTATTCACGGGGAGGAAGGCACGGCTCATACACTTGAATGTTGTGGCAATGCCATTGCTATAAGTTTCTATCAATTTACTTTTAACTTCTGAACTTACCGTTTCTCGGGACAGCTCTAAGTAGTGTCAAACTGGCGCCGGGCCGCTGTGCACTGGGTAACGCTGTACTAGAACAGGAGCTGGCAAACTACGCAGTAGGCAAAATCCCATCGGACACCTGTTTTAGTAAATAAAATTCAATGGCGACACTTATGAATTGTCCTTGGCTGCTTCCATGCTACCACAGCAGAGTTGAGTAGTTGGCCTACAAGCCTGAAATATTTATCATCTGGCCCTTTAAGGAGTAGTTTGTGAACCTCTGTTGAACTAGAGACTTCTAAGTAACAAAAAAAGTGAAATAACTTTCAGCAAAGTTTACTCCACTCACCCTCACACTACTTCCTCCCCTTCCAAGGAGAGATGAGGTCTGATATTTCCCACCGGCTGCTTGAACCGGACTAGGCTATTATTTCCAGAAACAAAGATGGCAAGGAATTTGCTTTGAAATTCAGCACACAGCACACGGGCCTAAGGAGGATTTACACATCAGTTATCAAAAAGAAAAGCCTTTCTGGACTGTCTCTGTGTGTACATATGTTTGTTGGCATGTGTGTGCATGTGTATGTTAGCCCATATATACTCACTTGTGTGCGTGTGTACAAAACCATTCCAAAGCTGAACCAAATCATGAAAAGCTTGCTGTGACAATAACCAGCCAGAGATCACTGACCATGTTCATAAAGAAGCCCTTTTGTTAAAGAAAGCAACACAGGAAGAAGGCAGGAAGGGGCGGGGAAGAGGTGAGCTCTACTTTTAAGAGGTCTATAGCGCTTCGATCAGAAACAGCTGTGGCCAGTTTAATGCTATCGCAGGGCTCATATAGATGTGACATCACGCAGAACTAAAGCTTGGCCAAGGAGTTTTACTGGCCATATACCTTAGACTCTAAGGATTTGGTTACAAATTTGTATGTGGTGTATGTTTTTTGAATGAATCCACAATGGGAACCAACACCATATCACATGCCCTTCTGGTAACTCAGAGGGCTGTAAACAGGGTGGATTTGTTTAAGCTCAGAATTAAAATCTTTATTAATTTTAAGCTAAAGGGAAGCAAATGAATTTGCTATCATCCCAGTTTATTACATGTCTAACTAGAAAGATTTTCACAATCAGACCAGTATCCTGGCCAAGTAGGAGGAACTGGGAGACACTTTATATTCTAATTTCAAACTGCTGGTATCCCAGGTGTACTGTATAGGATTTCCTGTAATTTACCAGCAAAATAAGCAGGCTACAGGAATATGTTTGCCATACTGTACATTTGTATTAATTACCCAGCAGGATAAAGTGATTTCTTTGTAATAGAAAGACATGTGGATCTACAGGAAAATCATTAAACCAAACCAGGGAAAACAGACACATTTCTATTATTAAGAGTTTGGCTGATTCATGATTGGTGCCTGGGAATATGTTAATGGTAGCAGTTGTCTCTTACTCAGTTTTCTCCAAAACAGGAGAATGGACTCTCCAGTTGAAACTAGCAAACAAAGCTGAAAGTGCCATGCCGGCCACTCTGAGGGTCACCAGTGAATATGAGGCACAGTGCCTTCCTTCAAGTAGTAGAATTTTCTTAAAATTTCAGAGGTGGAGAGAACACAGCAAGCTTAAGTGGTAACAAAAGGCCTTATGGGTAGGGCAGAATTTGGACAGGATCTCATAGAAGGAGTGTAATTTGGACAGGACCAGAGGATGGAAATTCTAAACAGCGAGGTGCAACGAAACAAGGAGGGATACAAGATGAGGAGCCAGAAATTTGCAACAGGGGTTAAAGTGATAACGTGTGTTCAATGGGACTCAATGTGGGTTCATTTTAATGACACCAAAAAGAACAGAGCAGGAGGGGACCAAGAAATCAATAGCTGTTGTGCATATACTATGCACCAGGTGCTTTACAAGCTAACTTCATCAGAACTTTTAAAAGTAGGTATTATCATCATTTCCATTTACAGATGAGAAAACTGATGTTCACAGAGGTAAATAACTCATTCAAGGCCATGAGGCAAGTCAGTGAAAGACTCAGGCATTCATAACAACGTCTATTCTCTATTATCAAGACAAAAGTTAATAAGTGCTGGGGAGGATGTAAGAACAGGGAATACTTGTGCATTTTTGGTAAGAAGGCAAATTGAGGCAGCCAGTGTGGAAAATAGCATGGAGATGTCTCAAAAAGTTAAACATATCTCAAACAACCATATGATCCAACAATCCCACTTCTGAGTATTTATCCAGAGGAAATTAAATCCATATATTGAAGAGACGTCTGCAGTCTCATGTTCATTGCATCATTATCCACAATAGTGAATATGTGGAATCAGCCAAAACATCTATTGATAGATAAATGGATAAAGAAAGTGTTGCATATATATGCAATGGAATATCATTCAGCCTAAAAAGAGAAGGAAGTCCTGCCATTTGTGACACTATGGTGAACTTGGAGGACGTTAAGTGACATGAAGCCAGACACAGAATGACAAATATTACGTGATGCCGCTTATATGAGAAATCTAAAACAGTCAAACACACAAAAGCAGAAAGTAGAATGGTGACTGTCAGGTGGTAGGGGGAGGCAGGTATTAGTCAAAGGATACACAGTTTCAGCTATGCAAGATGAGTAAGTCCCAGAGATCTGCTATACATCATAGTGCCTATAGTTAGCAATATTGTACCATATAGTTAAAAATTTGCTAAGAGGGTAAATCTTTTTTTAAGTGCTCTTATCACATGCATACACACTCACACCCACAACTAATAATAAAAAGGATAGGAAGAAACTTTTGGAGATGATAAATATGTTTATGGCATAGATTGTGGCAATGGTTTCACAGATGCATACTCATCTCCAAACTCATCGAATTGTATATATCAAATATGTACAAGTTTTTCTATGTTGCTTATACCCCAATAAAGTATTTTTTAAAACACCTCTGTTTGCTCCAATGTGTATTTTTATCCTCTTAAAAGTTGACAACCCTATCTGCCCATCAGAATCATGTTTAGAAAAATAAAAATATCAATCTCGGATAGAGATCCAAGATGGCTGACTACTAGCAGCTCAGGATTGCAGCTCCCAGAGAAAGTGCACAGAACGAGAGGACGCCACACTTACAGGTGAATTTTTGTTGCCCACAGACCAGGAGATTCCCAGCGGAGGAGCCCCACGGGTCACCAGCGCGACTCTTGTGGCCGGCGTGGCGGTTTTGCCAGCGCCCTGGCGCGGCGGTTCTCGGTGCAGAGTAAACGGGACTGACTCCCCTTTTGGTCGACGTTTGGAGCTCCGGGAAGGCAGTCGCCTATTTACCTGATTGAAAAAGGGATTCAGGAGGGAAGCCAGACCGGAGATTCCAGGGCAGAAAAGCACCACGAATCTTAATGCCGCTGTTTTAGTCGGCGCGGTGGGTTGCTCAGATTCCGGCGCTGGGAATCAACAAGTTGGACGTCCACTCAGAGACCTAATTTGAAAGTTGGCAATTACAAACGACAGGTAGATAAACTCACAATGATGGGAAGAAACCAGCATAAAAAGGCTAAGAATACTCAAAATCAGAGTGCCTCTCGTTCTACAGGGGATCATAGTTCCTCATCAACAAGGGAACAAGGCCTGATGAAGAACGAGTGCGATCCATTAACAGAATTAGGCTTCGG